>PYAF01002509.1:57116-71307 GCA_007407185.1 Glycine tomentella | reverse complement strand
TCATCATGGATTACTGTTTACATATTCTGAAGATTCAAAGTTAATTGGCTATTCAGATAGTGATTTTGGTGGAGACACAGATGATCGAAAAAGCACATCAGGATATGCATTTCACATTGGCTCAGCAATATTCTCATGGTCATCAAAGAAACAACAAACAGTTGCTCTTTCATCTTGTGAAGCGGAATATATGGCTGCAACAGCATGCACATGCCAAGCAATTTGGCTCAAGAATATTTTGAATGAGCTACATCAGGAGCAAGAAGGTCCAGTCACTATATATGTGGACAACAAGTCTGCTATATCACTTGCAAAGAATCCAATCTCCCACAGCCGAAGCAAGCATATTGATACGAAGTATCATTTTATCCGGGAGCAAGTCAAGAACAAAGTTGTGGAATTAAGCTACTGCAGAACTGAAGAACAAATTGCAGACATTTTTACAAAACCATTGAAGACAGATGTGTTCCACAAACTCAAAAATATGATTGGTATGCAAGGTCGAGTTTGAGGGGGAGTGTTAGAATTCAAACTCTCCTCACCGACCATCTAGAAGCCATGTGGTAGTTTGAAAAGAAAAAAGGGGAGCTGCCCACCCACGTGAAATTGGTTGGCAAAGCAAGTCAAAAGAAAAGAAAAAAAGCTAAAGTTGGTGGCAGCCTATATTGAATTTTGTAGCCACCAAAATCAGCCGAAAATCTTGGCTATTTTCTTGGTCCATTTCACATTGTAATTCAGCTACTATATATAGGGGTATGTTACGGTTGGTTTTATGCAAGAAGAAGAAGAAGAAGAAAAAGAGAGAAAAAGAGGCAGAAGAAGAAAGTTGAGGAAAGTGCAGTAACACTTAGTTAAAAGAGAGGAGAGTAGAGCTTTGTCTTGTGAGGAAAAATAGAAAGAGTGATTATAAGTTAGTGGGAGTATTTGAGAGAATAAAATTATTGTAGTGTGTTATTGAATTTGTTGTCAATTTAAATAAAAGAGTTTTTACTCAAATATTTTCATCATCTCTCGATACTTCCAACATGTATTTCCAGCTTCTGTGGCCAAAGATGTTCCAAAGCTTGAATACATGTCGGTAGAATCTTGTGGTGAAATTGTGGAAAATGTTGCCTGTGAAGATGGATCCGAAACAAACATTGAACAATTAGTGTTTCCTGAGCTAACCTACATCAATTTACATTACCTACCAAGCATCCAGCATTTCTACAGGGGGAGACATCCTATAGAGTGTCCAAAATTGAAGAAGTTGGCAGTATACAAATGTAAGAAGCTGAAAACATTCCGAACCGGAGAAACGACCAATGAAAAGGTAAGGAATAGTCAATCATTGTGAGACATAAAGGAAAAACAAAATGCTGAGTGTTATTGTAACATGCGTCGCATACAAATAAATAGGAAAGGAAATATTAAAAAAGATATAGCCCGATAATAATATGGATACAACTTTTAGAATTCATTATTAATTTAACGTCTGTCGTCCCCCAATCCCTTTGTTTAAACCATCTAAATCCAAATTCCTCATTGTGGTTTACAATTTTATTTAGAATTTAGAATTCAAGGGAATGTTTGATTAATTATAATTTAATTTACAGCAGTACTATTATAAAATACTGTTAAGAGCATTTTTTAGTCTTGATGGGACCCGCGCGAGTGTTACTTCCTTCTTCATAGTGTACTATTTACTTTTGTTTAATTTTTATGCAGATATTCCCCAACTTGGAGTATTTGGATATTGACTTTGACGAAGCACAGAAGTGGTTATTGAGCAACACTGTGAAGCATCGAATGCACCGTTTAAAAGAGCTTAGGTTGAGGGAAGTTAATGATGGTGAACGTCTCTGTCAGATTCTGTACAGAATGCCAAATCTAGAAAAGTTAAGCTTGTCGGACGAGCAATATTTGCTTGAAGAGTCGTCAATGTCACGTTTGAGAACCGTAATACAGCTGAAGGAATTGATTTTGCGGCAGATAATGATAAAGGATATTGGATTTGAACGAGAACCAGTTCTGCAGAGACTAGAGCTTTTGCGCATAATTTGGTGCCACAAATTGAGGAATTTGGCTCCTCCCTCGGTATCATGGGCTTACTTGACAAATTTGGAAGTAGAGCGTTGTGATGGATTAAGTAATTTAATGGCATCCTCAACGGCAAAAAGCTTGGTTCAACTTAAGTCCATGAAGATACGCAAATGTAAACGAGTAGAGGAAATAGTAACCAATGAGGGAAATGAAGAAGAAGAGCAAATCGTGTTTGGAAAATTGATTACTATAGAACTTGTGCAGCTAGAAAAGCTGAAAATTTTTAGCAGTTACAAGAACTGTGAATTCAAATTCCTGTCATTGGAAATATTGATTGTGGAAGAATGCCCATTGATGCATACATTCAGCGAGGGTGGTGCAAGAGCACCAAAGTTACAAAATACAGTTGCGGCTGTTGAAGGAAACGAGGAAACCAAATGGCAGTGGGAAGGAGACTTGAATGCCCCCATACAAAAAGCTTTCAACTACAAGGTACTTATTTATTTATAAAATAGCATATAAACTGGATAATAAGTTAACAAATTCATTCATATAATTTGTGGCTATCTATTTATCTATAAAATAAAAGTTACATGAAGGGTTATTATAATTTATAAGATTGATTTTGTAGTTGAAAAGAAGAGTTTGAAGGGAGAAGGATGAAAGAGGTTTTAAGTTCAATCCTCCCATTAATATTCTAACAAAAAACTAACAACTAATATTAATTGATAAAAAAATATCATGAAAATAATGTCTTTTATTGACGAATAAAGAGAAAATTAATGTATTTTTTCATTTTTTAAATATAAAATAACATAAAATAAAATAACATTCTTACACCTAAGAGTAAATAATAAAATATTTGCTAAACTGAATCATCCATAATTTCATCATTGATAAAAATATTATCATGTTCCTTACTTATATTTTTATTGTTTTACCTTTTGTGCAGCTATCCATGATTATTATTTTAGCACATGAATGGCAGAAAATAAATATTTATTTATACAACAAGAATTTGTAATTTATAATAAATAAATATTTTATGTATATAAATTATATTATAATTAAATTTTCTAATAAATAATTTTTTAACACATAAATAACATTTTAAATTTATGAAAAACAATTTATGTTAGGATGTATTATTTTTAGTATTATTATTTTAAATTATTGATGTTTTCTTTTAAAAATATTTAAATTCAAGTTAGGAATAAAGATGTTGAAAATGATGGATCAAATGAGATAAAAGAAAAGTAAGTTAGATCCAGTGTTATAACACTCGGTCCGGTCATTGACCCGGTCGAGGTAGTGGATTACTGAGTCAGTGGTCCAACCAGTGGGCCAGTAATTATCCCGGTTTGACCCCGTTCTATATTAAAAAATTTAAAATTATATTATATATTCGTATATAAATAACATTGTTTGATTAAGAAAAAGTCATCCATAATTCCATACACAAAAATTCAAAATAATAATTGAAATATTAAAGTTGATAACACATGTAAAGTATATTAATAATAAAAAAAGTATAAATAGCAATTGTCGAAATCAAAACAGCAAAATGAAAACAGCATAAAGCAATAAAAGGGGTACAAAAAGTAAAATTGTGGATTTGGCCCATATCAAGCCTAAATAAGAGGAAACACCATGCCCAGTATCCATTATATAATATATATATATATATATATATATATATATATATATTATGCACCTCTTTCCAGTTGCTGCGCTTTCTTCCTTCTTGCTGCTGCTGGCTACTGCACGCCCGCACCTTCCTCCTTCTTGTTGCTGCGTTGCACCTTCCTTCCTTCCTGCCGCAAGGTGTGATGGTGACGGCGATGATGTCGTTTTGCCGTTTTGGGCCTTTTTTTTCTGTCAAAACCCGATCTGGGTCCCAAAAATCGACGGGGTTGTCGGATCTTCTAAAAATCGCCCGATTTTCAGGGCCACATCCATGATCGGTTCATTTACTAATTCAGCCTGGGTGAAGCCACGGTTCTCGGTCCAACCGATCCAACCAGCCAGTTCAGACCAATTTTCACAACACTGGTTAGATCATTTAGCTAATATTAAAAATATAAGATGATATAAGATTTTAGTTAAATATTTAAATTATATTGGGATATAATCTGTTTATATTAGGTGTAATTACACTTACATCAAATAAAAAACTGTTGATATAAATTTAATCTAATGATTTATAATATTTTAATTTTTTTAAGTTAAATAAATTAATTATGTGATCCTTCTAAGCTTTCTTTATCCTTTTCCGTCAAGTTTTCTTCCATCAAATATTAGGGTATCTTAGTTTTCTTACATCAATTATTAGGGTATCTTAGTTTTCTTTCTCTCTCATGGGGTGACAATGACGACAAGACAAGCCGTCAATGAGGGTGAGGAAGTCATCTTGGCTAACTAGCTATTGATGGAAGTCATCTCTATATCAAGATACCAAGATTTGATATCAAGATACCAAGATTTGATGGATTCATTTTTTTATTAATCATTAATTTTTTTAACATTTAATTATATCCAATATCTATTTAACTAATATGTCTTAAAATATTAGGTGTTTGTTATTTAAATATAACAAATAACTTAATAATTGATAAAATAATTTCAAGTTAAAAAAATATCACATTTAATTAATATTAAGAATTTTTTATTGACAGCTTAAAATAACAATAATAATAATAATAATTAATAATTTTCAATTGAGTCAGTTCAATAATATCATTCACTTATGTATCAATTGACATTTTTAGTTATGGTTTATCTAAAAACAATAAAATAAATCTATGATCTTATAACATTTTCTTAAAAAAGTAAGATAAATTTTTACTCATTCATGAAAAGCATAAATAGGCCAATTTTAATCATTTTCTTTATTATTCATATCCTTATAAACAATTTTATATTAATATCGTATCAAATTTTTATTTTGATAACATTATTATTTATGACTAATTTGATAACACTTTTATCCATTAACTATTTTATTAATTAACCATCTTTTTTATAATATAGAACTATTTTTTGCATTTCTTAGACCCATTGTTTGTTTGAATTTATATCAACATTCTGGTATTGGAAAACTTGTCTAATCTGACTTGAATTTGAAAATTTTTCTTGTACATTTTTTATTCAAATTTTTCTATGAATTTTGTGTTTTGTTTTTTGTGAATTTTTTCTACAAATTGTTATAATTTTGAAAGAGAAAAATACTATTATTTTCTTTAAGTTCATTAAAAAAATCCATAGAATTTTTTTTTCTCAAATTCCGCCACTAATTTCATGCATCTCGTATCTTTTTTTTTTTTTTTTTGGTACGCCTCGTATGTCTAATATTATATCAAGTTCCTCTCTTTTGCTTTGTCTTTTTATTAACTAAATTCAGTATTAATATAGTAACTCATTTATGACAAATCTATCTATTTGTTATAATGCATCCACAGTTTTTAGAGTCTGCACGCACTGTATCATCTCTTAGTCTCAGAGACAGCCCACTACTACAAATGATATGGCTTGGCTCACGGCCGATCCCAAACAGGTGCTTCAGTAACTTGAAGTCTTTGAGTGTGGAGGGATGCCAACTTTTATCAGATGTTGTGCTACCCTTCTTTTTACTTCCTTTCTTAACTAATTTGGAACAGTTACAACTTACAAGTCTCGGGCTGTCGTTCTGTGAAAAGCGTATTTGACGTGAAAAGAGAAATCACAACTATGGGATTGGGTGCAGCCTCCTTTCCCCTCCCTTTTGCCCTCAAGGAATTGACTTTAGAGTGGCTGCCAAAACTGGAGAATGTGTGGAAAGAAGATCCTCATGGAATTCTAAGCATGCAACTTCTACAAAATGTATCTGTTAACAATTGTAAATACCATACAAGTGTGTTTCCCGCATCAGTAGCCAAAGATCTTGTGAAACTTGAAGGTCTATTTGTGAAAGACTGTGAGGAATTGATGGAAATTGTTGCAGAGGATAATGCAGATCCTAGAAAAGCAAATCTAGAGCTTACGTTCCCGTGTCCCAGTGTGAGGTCATTGAAACTACAAGGTTTGCCCAAGTTCAAGTATTTTTACTACTGCTCACTGCAGTGTGACATGTTCGAGACAGGTACCGAGGATCAAGTCTGTGATGAAAAGGTACTATTGTCTTACCACTTTGTCCTTCCTGCAGAATCTGATGCCTGCTAATTAAATATAGTTGCACTACTTTTTATAAGAATTGATTGCCACCATTAGTTTCTATACTTCATTTTCATTGTTCAACATGAATGATATGAACATGCTCTAAAAAATAAAATGAGAATTTCACGTATATTACTATATATGCTGTGTTCTATCTTCTATACCTATTAACTCCTATTTTTTATATGTTTTATATAAATAAGTAAAAGGATACACTTAAGGGTGCATGTTGCATTCATGATGCAACGATAACATTTTAGGTTTGAGCTTTATTCTTATTAATACAGACAATTACATAGAATCTTACACACGCCATTTTACTTTATCAAATATCATGTATTGAAGGTTCTCAAATCATTATAAACAATCTCCCTACCATCTAAAGGATCGAATTTTTCATCATTTTCTTCTCCGATGGAACCATAACAGCCTCCCTAACGGTCTCCTTTATCACTTTTTCCATATAAAATTTTAAAATATAAATAAATAAATTTGTTTAGGCACATACCGTATTAAAATCCCTTCCACCTTATCATTAGCTAGCCTGGTTCATCTCTTTTTCATTTTTGGTTTAGTGAACTTTTTTTCTTCTTTACATTGACTTGTTTGAACCTACGTTATTGTAATAGTTAATTTGTAATTAATTATAGGACATCTTTTATAATGAAATTAGAGTTCGTTTTTCAATGTAAATAAAAGAGCTGGATCTATAACTGCCCTAACCTGCTTTTGCTTGGTTATCGGTTTCTCTTCGTAGCCTACATCCAACTTACAGTGCCTGTCAGTCGGTGAAAAAGGACTGGAGATGATTAAGAGTGGAGAATTTCAGAGACACCTCTTACACAAGTTACAAGTTCTTACTCTGTGCTGTCATATTGGGTCGGATGTATTTCCATGTGAAATTCTACAAGAGGTGCCCAATATACAGAAGCTTGTTGTGTGTGATTGTTCCTTCAAGGAGATTTTCTGTTGTCAAAGTCCTAATGTGGACTATACTGGACTCCTATTACAGCTCAAAGTCTTACGCTTGAAGTTCCTTGGAAAGCTCGTTTCCATTGGGTCAGAGAACTCTTGGATTGTGCCCTTTCTCAGAAATCTAGAAACCTTGGAAGTAATCAGCTGTTTCAGTTCAATAAATTTGGTACCATGCACAGTGTCTTTTTCCAATTTAACATATTTGAAAGTAATAAGTTGCAACAGTCTGCTATATTTGTTCACATCCTCAACAGCCAAAAGTTTGGGTCAACTCAAAACAATGAAGATAAAAAGGTGTGATTCAATTGAAGAGATCATCTCCAAGGAGGGGGATGAATCACATGAGAATGAGATAATATTTCAGCAGCTCAATTGTTTGGAACTTAGAAGATTAGGAAAGCTGAGAAGGTTCTACAAAGGGAGTTTAAGTTTCCCATCCTTGAAAGAATTGTCAGTAATCAATTGCGACCGGATGGAAACTTTCTGTGCAGGTACAGTACAAACAGACAAGCTGTTAGGAGTTACATTCAACCGGTTCGAAGGTGTTATCCCATTGAAAACTGATCTCAACTCTGCCATGCAAAACCGATAGGCAATTCTGGCAAGGGTATGTCTTTATTTTTTTTATTCAACATTATCATAATTTTTATAATACACCGTGTCAGTAATTTGAATGGAAATAACTTTTTGCTGAGGAAAATGACTTTGCCTAAATAACTCTATTTTTATCTTTATTTATGTACAAGTTAAAAAAATTATTGAATTTTGTTTTTACGAGTATGCTATGTTAAAAAATTAGTTTTAATTTTTAAAAGAGTTTAATTACTGTGTCTATAACTAAATTCAGAATTTTTCTCTCATTCATCATCATCATCATCATTAACTGACACAGTTTTTATAAATTATCTAGGCAACCACTCCAATATGTTATTGGCAAAGAGTGTTGATGAAGATGAACAGAGTGGCCCAGTTTTATTATGTTTGTTGTGTGTGAGAAAAAAACAGAATTAATTATGCGTGAGGTCTACCCAGTTAGTGGTGAAATATATGTTCTATCTATTCTTTTTATTATCTAATGTGTGATTATAAGTCAAAAACGATCATGAAGAACAAAAATGAAGTGATGAACTGTAACACTAAGACTTGACTGTATTGTTTTATGCACTAGCAAAATAAAATAAAAATAAAAGTGTGTTGTAAGTTATATTAATTGTTCTGTTTGTTTACCATTAATTTTACCTATATTTCAAGCTTCAAAGTCTTCAACATAACTCTTGATTGTAGTTGGAGTTTTCCACTTTGCTAATCTTCTACAATTAACATCTAAATTGGCTTTAGCCAAGCCCAACAACGGAATTATAACTGATGTACTGAATCATTCGATTATTTATTAAAACTACAAAGAGTATCCGTGCGAATATTGTATCTAAAAATTATTTGGGAGAGTTTTTTAATATATATGTATATATATATATATATTTAAATATGAAAATTATTAATAGAATTTATGTTTTAAAAAATTTTGTTTGATATAAAATAAGATAATTACATATTTTCCTGTAAAAAATAATTATATACTTATAATCATAATAAAATGAAAATTGAATATTGATTTCACAAAAAGGTATATTGTTTTAAATTCTTAACCAAAAATTAAGTCAACTATGATATGTGTATGACTATAAAATAACATTAACTAAAAAAATTATTAGCAACTTAATTAGATTAAACTATAAAAAATTCTTAATAAACAACATTTAAAACCATGAAAGAAAATTCTTTCACGATATATTAACATAACATTTATAGTTAAATTTGTTATCAATTAACTATATAAAATATCCGTAAGATTTTAAGAAGTGAAAAAAATGTATTTTAAATTTTTTTTATATTTTTTATTTTATAATATTATTTATCTATTATTTTTTATTATTTATTACTTTTTATTTTTTATAATCTATTTGTCTGATTTTTTATTATTCTTAATGATTATAGTGATACGTCTAACTATTTTTTCATATTTATTAGTATATTTACATTTTATTTTTATGTTAATATTTATAATTTATTGAAAGAATATAGAAATTACAATATGAATATTCTATTATGATAAAAAATATTTAATTTAATATTTGTACTCCACAAAATATTGAAAGTACATGTGACCACCATTACCGTGGGAATGTACACGTGTCCACCATCCGCATGTTCTGCTAAAGGAGTACGAACATCTATTAATTACAAGTTGTTATTTATCTATAAATAACAGATTATCTACAAAGTGCGAATTATCTACAATTTGAATTATATATAGCATGTAATTATCCATTAACCTTATCCACAGGTTAATTATCTACAAAGGCCCTAGACCCACGCTCATCATATAAATACAGGTTTCATCTAACCCATTTACACATCCCATTATTAATTCACCCATGGTGAACACAATACATTCAGATTATGAGACACTATTCTTTATATAATTGATGTACTCATCCTTGGATTCAGTAAAGATTTGTTTGATGACCCTATGAACCATGATGGATTGAGATTCTTCACACTCGCGTACAAGTTATCTATGCTTCCCAACGATGATTTGCCATTCATAAGGTTCAGAATAGATCCAAGAGGTGTTGTGAGGAAGCTGACTAGAAAATCAACAAAATCTCCATCTGCTTCAGCAAACAGAACCTTGTTCTTTGATTTGCTCACCATTAGCTTGATTTCTGCAGAACCTTTCCAATGACTCGGGCTAGATTCGGGTGAGAAAGAGCACGATGGCTCAATTTTTGTTCTGTTTGGAATGAATGCATCACTTAGTGGAGATTTGGAGGTTAATGCATGCTTTAATATGCTAAATATCTGAAAAAGGAAGAAAACAGAAAGTAAGAACAAAGCAAGTTTTAATTCATCAAACAAGGAAATTTCATACCAGTACCAAAGTATTCTGTAAAGGAAAGGTCTTGCGAATCTACAACTTTACATACATACATACATACATAAGTCATAAGTGCAAGTCACAAAAATGTTTTGAATCCAATGTATCTGAACTTTTTGCCACAAAATAATCATTTTTATCCCTTAAATGTATTTTTTTAATTGGCATAAACTTACTACCACTATTTGTTTCCCAATACATATCCATGCTCAAGCTTTTAAGTGTGCCATTCTAACATACTAATTGAAAAAAATGTCTTATTTGATTTAGAAATATCACTACTAGAAAATGACTATTCTACGACAGGCAATCCACGTCGGTTGTTAAATAATCGACTTCGTAAATGAACCGGTGGCAATTTTGTAATTATGTAAACAATACTACAAAAACCACGTCGGTCCTTATGATGCCCGTCGTTGTTTACCATTATTCAAAGTCGGTTTTTATAAGAACCGACTTTGAAGCTTTGCAAAATTTAAAAACAAATTTAAAGCAATTTTTCTATGCTCCCGCCACAAAAATCCCTAACCTAGGTCACAGCTCCCTCGCGAATAACGTACACCCATTGTGAGTCTCAGTGCACAGCAACTTCTTTGCATTCACTGAACAAAAAGCCCTAACCCACGCTGGCGCACACCTCATTGTCTCAGGCGGAGCCGCACACCTCAGAGACACCACCGCGGAAAAGAATTGCATATATTGCTCTGAGAGGAACCTCGGATCCTCTTCTCTCATCGTCTCACAGTTGTTGCGCAGTAGTGTCCTCTACCGAAATCCTTTGTGTTGAATTGAAGTTCTCCATAGCTAAGTAAGTTGGTCTTTCATTTTGTTATGTACATATGCGATGACGTTTGTTTTTCTTTTTTCTTATATTGTAATGTACTACTAGCTGTGATTAGCTAGGTGGGGTAGAGGATTTACTGGGTATGATGTTGTCCTTAAAGAAAGGAACTAATATTGGTTTCATTTTTGTTAACTTTGTGATAATTTTTGTTTTGGATAGGGTGAGAATGGGAATATATTGGGTATATCTGGTATAATAGTCTAAAACAGAGGGGGATTATTTACTTGGCTTTAGGTGATTAATGATTTAATGTATGTCGGTCGTTTAGTGCTTATAGTGTTCAACTTTGTTCTATCTATTGGTTCTGAGAAATTAACTTTGGTCAACAACAGTCAAGGGCAGTGGTGGAAAGAGAGTCTTCTGTGAAACTGTTTTTCTTCTCACTAACCTTTAATGATTTACCTAGCTAGAGTTTCCATGTTTTTCTGCCTACTTATTGCTGATTTGGCTAAAAAATCTTGTACCGTTTAGTTTATGAGATTATGAAGAAAAAGGTTGATGGTTCAGAGCTTGTTATTAGAGTTGGCTTAATGATAATTGTGGATGAGGTAGGATCAGCTTGTCATTTTCTGCCCTAATTCCTACACGTTTCGATGTTAATCCGCCCCTTAATGTGAATTACAGGGACTAGGCTACTTAACACTATCAGCTATGCTTCCTTCTCTCACCAATTCTGAGTGCAAAGTTGGCAATGGAGTCAAATCATGCTCTCCTCAGTCACAATATTTGGTCGCCATTGGCTAAGGTGGACATAAGCCCTGTGGTCAGGCTTTTGGAGCATATAAATATTTTTGGATTTGGGTTGCATTTTCCATTTTTTGAATTTGAAAGCCAAAGTATGTGATTCTCTCATTTACAATAGTTACTTTGATATATATATATAAGGGAAGCTCTAGATGATCAACCATAATTTTGTTTTAACCCTTATACATTCCAATTTTTGCTGCTTACACTCCAATACTCATGTTTATGTTTTAACAAACTTTTTTGGCATATGCATATTTTATGCCTGATGATCGGTGCCCGACACTTTTCTCCATGATACTTTAATGTGAAATGAGGATATTTTTAGTGTAACAGGGAATTTCTGTTCGCATAAGAAGGCTGCGACAGTGAACTGCATTGAGGGGAGAGGGAAATCATTGGTATGGGAAGCTATAATTAAGGAGGAGGTGGTTAAGAAAGTGTTGAAGACCAGCGTGGAGGCTTTGGTTTAATACACTTTACTCTGGTTCAATGGACAATACAATAAGAGTAAGTTTATGAAAGCTCTTGGCCATAAATGTCTGATTCATTTTCCTTTAGATTCTTAAGTAATGTATTAATAGGTTTTGGTTTGTTAATTTGGTACATTTCTTCCAACTGGTTTACGTCTTTCAAGTATGGAACCTTGAAACCTTGCAGTGTTTATAGAAATTAAATACAAAACGTAACTATTGCATACATTCCTTGAGAGCACCATCCAATTGGGCCACTCTTTCTTTATAAACTAACTGCTGATGTATTGATTCATCAATATGTTGCTTCATAGACAATGTTTTAGCTTATGCTTTATCCCATCCTTCAAAGGAATCTTTAGTGAGAAACTGGTAAAATTATTCTTAAGAAAAATAAATAATTGATGATTATTATTGTCCAAATTCACGAACTGAAGGGAAATGAGAAACAAACACACACAGCAATGCATGAATAATTGAATATTACCTGCCACTGCTTGTTGTAAAATTTCGTTTGTTTCTTGATCAGCTCATCTTTAGCATTACATTCAGAAAGTGTAAAAGCAAGCTTATCATTTAATCTTTTTAAGTCTTTCTCCAAATTTTCTTTATCAGTTAGAGGAGCATTATATTTTTTAAAATGTAATATATATTTTAAAAAAATCTGCATATCACTTTGCATTTTTTAATATACAGATTTTGTCTACCATATGGTTCTGTCTGTATGTAGTGTCTAATTAAGTATAGTTGTATAAGGATTTACACTTGGGAAATTTTACACCTGATTAATGGCAAATACTTGTGAATTTAATGAAAGCATGACAGCATGATTATAGTTTCCCAAGGAGGAAGAATGATTATAGTTTTGAAGAGTGGTGCTGTTGATGCAAGCATGACAGCAGTAAGGAACAAGCTTAGTTATGCCATATAGCTATTGGGCTGGTAGCAGCAAGGCAATCTGGATTTTCATAGAAAAAGAAAATAAGTTTTTCTGAATTAGTAGAAATAAAAAAGAAAATAAGTTTTTTTAACTTGAAAATATTTAATACACTTGTAGCACAAGAATCACAAGAATCAAATATAAGATCTCACTTAAGAAAATAAATTTAATACTATTCTGACTAAGATGTTATAAGTTCTTCCTTATCCTTGCTTTGAAATCTGGTTAGATTAATTTGTAGAAATATAACTATTTTATTTATAAGGAACTTAATTAATAGATTAATTTGTAGAAATCTGCTTTTTGCCCGTACTGTTTTCAGTGTGCTTGATGAGTTTCAAGTTTCTATTAACAGTAATAGAGGTATATTCCCCAACCTTAATTTGCAAATCATTATATCACGAATGACATTTGCTGTTTTCATGCTTTGATTGAAATAAATTTGGCCAGGAATGAAACTGAATTACCTTTCAGACTTATACCGGAAAGTTCTAGCTATTCCTATTAGTTTTACTAGGTAATTAATTATAAATATTAACTATTGATTGAAGAAAGCTAAGACACTTCTTTTTTGGCTTTCGAAACTACACTTTCTGATATAATAATTAATAATATATATACTACTTCCAGTTAAAAAAAAATAATATATATTAATTAATAAATCTGATAAATGATATCCTAAATAATAGAATGATATCTTTATGAATTTCCTTTAATTGTTATTACATAAACTAATTATATTTTGTGTATTATTATAAGTCTTATTTATCTATTTATTTACTAATTATTAACAATTATATTATAATCAGATTCATATAATTTGACTAATTTTAATTATAATTGTATTGTATGAGTTTGTTAGTGTCACCTTTTTAATTTAAATTTTGACTAAAGCATTGTCATTGTTATTTTTATGAGGCTAATCATTGTCTTAACTGGTACTACAGATTCAATGGCAATGGATTTTTATTTTCATTAACAATGTATAGATTGCTTTCTCTATCCCTACAAGGTATAGGTGAACTATTCTAGTTTATTAAAATGATAAGTACATGCTTGGTTGC
>PYAF01002509.1:27565-47974 GCA_007407185.1 Glycine tomentella | reverse complement strand
ATTAGTGAAGTGTATGTAACACTCATTAGGTTATTCACTGGCATAAACCCTAAACCGAGATCCATAACCCCTAAGTGTGTAACCGAAGAACTAAACCCCAATCACAACATCAAACCTAACCCTAAACCAGAATCTATAAACCTTAGGTCTGTAACCCAAGCTCTATACACTAATCAAAACATTAGACCTAAACCCTAGATCGGAATCCATACACCCTAAGTCCCCTAAGTCTGTAACCGATGACCTAAACCCTAATCACAACATCGGACCTAAACCCTAAACCCTAGGTCTGAAACCCTAAACCCTAAACCCTAAATCCTAAACCCTAAATTCGATACCCAAAATCCAAAATCTGAAACCCTAATCACAACGTAAACCCCTAACCTAATCTGAAACCCATCAACCTAAATCTGAAACCCTAAACCCTAAACCCTAGATCCCAAACCCTAAATTCGATACCCAAAATCCAAAATCTGAAACCCTAAAACATAAACCTTTCGGGAACTTGCCCAGGCCTTCTCCTCTCAATTTCGAGCGCGTGGCCACCGGTTTCGCGTCAATCGGACGTCCCAGTCAAAAGTTACGACCTTCCGTAATTTACGAAAACACCACGAAAACCCTAGGACACTGTTTTAGCCTGCCACGTGGCGCCATCTGGTGAAACACGCCCCATCTGGGCGTGTTTAAACACGCCCCAGCTGGGCGTGATTGAGTGCACCATTTGTCAAAATAGTTTCCAGCTTGCACCATTTGCCAAATTTTTTTATTTAATTGTATTATTTGTAATTTTTTGCCGCTTAGCTGATACTAGGATTTTCGAGTTACAAATTTTGAATTCATCAATTTGTAAAGTTAACATATATATATATATATATATACATATATATATATATACATATATATATATATATATATATATATCAAATTGATGAATGCTAATTTTATTAATGCAATTATACGAAAAGAAAAGTTTATATTAAGTATCCACTTGGTTCTTGGACATCTTAAAGGAAATTATTTCCCAGGTAATGGCGTAAATATACCATTTTGAAGGCATCCCGTTTCTGTTCTGGTTGAAGAAATGATATTATCGTAAGCTTGTAACAATTTTAAGCAAAAGCTTTTATTTTTCTGTCTTATTGATTTTCAATCTGGTTAAAAAAATGATATTATTGTAAAAAAAAAATGGTAATAGATACATGCTTTATGCAGGTGAATACTAACCCAGCATTTATGCATGGGTATATATGTTTTTAGACTTTAATTTAATTAAAATATACTAATAGTATAAATATTTTTATATTATCATATAATTATGTATTATTAATATGAATGAAAAGTTTATTAAATTCCGTAATATAATTACTTTTAAAACATATCAACGATAATTTCTAAATAAATATTTTACTATTCAACAATATTCAATTACATATATGATAATTATTAAGGTATTTACGGTGTAATTTCATTTGATTTTTAGTTAAAAAGTAAATCAAATTATATACCGATTGATTTGGTTTGATTTAAATATAATACCACATTTGAACCAAACTATATCAATCATTTGCAATTTAGTTTGAATAAGCTTTTATGACTTTTTATATTTGAGAGTTTATCTTTATGTATTTTTTAAAATTATTTTAATTTAACTAAAAAAATAAACGCTACCAGTAAGTGGGCGTCTATTAAAAAATTAACTATCAGAAAATCTATTCTATGGCTATGCCAAACTCAAACTGCTATAATTAGTTTTATTTAGTTTGATATTACATAAAATGTACAAAGGAGCTATTATTTGGAGAATAATCCATACGCCCTTGCCTTTTTACTTTATTGACGTAATGATTACTTCAAAAGGTTTTTCTTCTGGGAGAAATGCCAAAACCATTGCTTCAAAGTATGAAAAATTGATTTGATTTAGCATTTAGCAATGAAACAAATTAATGGGTTGCAAAACTTCAATATATATTGATATTAATAGCTAGGACTGCTAAACAATTTTTTTAAAAGAAATGTGTTAATCAAAGTATTATAATTGATTACATCAAATAAGTTTTATGTGTAAATATAATTATTATATATTATCATACGTATTATAGATTATTATACGTAACTAATAAATATTATGAAATAAATAAATATTTATGATTTTTTTTTGGTTTTGCAAACACCAATCACAAACTGAAACGAACCATATGTGATTGACCTAGAAATCAAATTAAAAATAAAAAATAAAAAATATAAATTTTGTTCAATTTTTAATTTTTTTAGCGATTTTTTATTTTTATTTTTTATTTGTTTGGATTTGAAGATCCTAGATGATATCATTAAAAAAATTACAATGTTAAAATATTTCAATTAAATTCTTTAATACATGTTTAAGTTTGATGTATGTGTACACATGTATTCACAAATATTTATTAACTAATTAAAAATAATATAAAATTTGAAAAAAAAATAGTTATGAATAGAAATTCAATTAATAAATGCTAAATTGAATGATTTTTCATGAAATTATAATTATTCAACTACTTTAGAATTCTAGATACTTGTATACAAACAAGTAGTATTTAACATTCACTCTTGCCCCATTTGATAAATAGGTGTAAAATGTAAATTTACGGTCATCTCAGTGATGACCAACCGATCCCCCACCCAGCGGCCCATCGTGTGTTGGAAACTTATCTAAAGGTAAGATTAATTTTGTCATTATTATTTTTAAGAGTAAATTATACTCACATTTGTTGAGGTTAATTCCACTTTACACTCAATTCCACTCCTTTTTTAATCATACACAAGACTTCCTTTTTTTTTTTAACCATCCATTACACTGTGACTCCCTAACCCACTAACATTGTCAAAGATAATGAGAAAAAGAAGAGAGAAGTGAAGATTTAGTGGCGCCACCATCACATCATCGATCCCCGATGAAGGTGGCATTGTTGTACTTGACAAAACAGTTGTTAAGCTACATCGCATCGCTGCAAGAGATGAAACAAAGGTTGCTGATCTGGGAGACCGCATGTGACACATAACGAGAGCACTATTCATTGGTGAGGTCGATGCAACACTAGAAGAGGCTGTAGAAAGTGTATGAGGAGGTGGGGACAATGAAGTTGTTGTGGTTGGCGAAGGTGATGAAGTTGACAAGGGAGGTGAGGGACGAGTTGACGGTGTTGTCGTAGATGAAACCTTGGTGTGAACTTGGGCTAAGAACAGACTTGCACGAGAGTGATAGAGGTTTTTAGGACATTTCACAAAAAAATAACATCATTAGTAACAATAACTGTTCATGAGAGACAAAAGAAATAGATTTTAACAAAAATTAAAATTTTTTATTGCATAGTAATTAAACCCTTCATTTTATTGGTATACTAATATTTTTAGTGTAAATTTTTTAAGTCGAAACTTAATTTCAAATAACATGAAAGTTTTTATTTTTGTATAAATATAATGCTTTAACCATTTTCTTTTAACTAGCTATCACTTTAGGTTTTTTTTAATACAAACTAGACTTGTACCCCACGTGACCCACGGGGATAAATGTTCTTATTTTTGTAATATTTATCAAGTTTTTAGTTTATCATTATGTGTAACTTTTTTTTTTTATTTTTTTCAAATATTATTATTATACAATTCAAGATTTTAGATTATTATTATTATATGTTACAAAAGTAATATTTTTTCACTCTTAAAGTTATACTATTAATTGACTACTATTTTATATTTTTTGTTTATTGTTTTATATATATATATATATATATATATATATTTAAAATTAGCATATTAATATATATATATACACACACATATATTTGTGTTATAAATATCAATCAACATTTTTTATTTAAATATTATTATAGAATTATTTTATGATAAAAAGGACTATGCAATTGTAAAATAATTTTTAAATATCTAGTAATGCTTCGCTGTCATCTTGCCTATGAGATAATTAAATTAGTGATTTGATTCCAATCTTACTACAATTATTTCTCTTGTGTAGCTTTTATCCATTCTTCCAAATGTCTTGATATATATTGACCATGAGGCATAATATGTCTTTCTAGTTAAGTACAATCATTTATTTCTCAATACTCATGTTGACATCTAATTATAAATGAACTTAATATCTCATATCAGGCTATTTGTGTGTAGTCGCACATGTTACACCTTTGACTCTGTCGAGAGGTCTATAGACATAACTAATGTTATGTAGGGGGAAGATCTTATCTACATCATTCACACCCTCAATATGATTCATTGCAGGCAGAATATTACTTTTATGATCATCATGTTACATATGTGTTTGATAGCATTAATTAAAGCCTAGAACTTCTACATGTAGAAATTGTAGTGACTTTAAGTCAAATGATTTCTATCATCTTATGATTGCATAAAAGCACTTATGACACTTATATAACTATTAAGAAACCTTATCATAGTGGATCTATCCAATATAAATATTTCTACTAATGTATATATCTTTGTGCTTATTTGATATCTTATATGAGTTATATCCATTGCCTATGAAATGTGGTCATCAGTCTAATCACATAATAGTTAGCCCCAATGCATTGTTTTTGTACTGGTCAACAATTACAACAATAATACTTGACTATAGATATTTTTATAATAGTGTTTCATTCTTAATGAATCTTATAATCAAGTCTAGATCTCACTTGATTTACCATTGAACCAACCATCTATACTAAGGACATTATCATGTTATACAATTAAGAACATAATAATTTACATGCATCATGAATATATAAAATATATAGACCAAAATATGATATAAATGTAGCCTAAAATGGATTAGACACTAGTCCACTAGGGTTCACTTCAACATTGTTGATCCATCATCAATCCACCACTATGCCCCTCTCTATCCATTGCAAACATATAATCAAACCTTATATTTATCTGCCTACTTCAATCTTGTTGGAATGAACAAAAGTCTCAAGCAAGAATACTAGATCCAATTTATGGGCCCAAACCAGATCCTTTCAAAACAAGAACTATACACAGGTTATCGAAGCTCGACAGTTTCAACTTATGATTTTGATGGCTTTTAGCAAGTTTGGGAGCTAGGTCATGCTAATAAAAATGTTGATTTTTGTTTGAAGTAGAAGAACAACGACCTACCTCTAGTAACAGAATCATACCTCCCAAGCCCACAATATCTTTTTGTACGTCTACTATATTAAGCTCATCTCTCCTTCGCTCTGTCTCTTTGTAATTATCACTTACATCATTATGACTCTCCTTAATTGTAGGATTGCCATTTTAAATCACGATTAATTAGTAGGATTCTACATTTGAACTATGTCCTTTATGATTCCCTTTTGAAATATTTCCCCAACATAACTCTTACCTCATTTTGGCGTTGACCATTAATGGTAACTTTAATTTTCCCACTATTAGCATTGCTTTTGTTACTCGATGTTCCATCGTCCCCTTAAGCCGCACTTCCACTTTCCACACTTGATATGTTGTTCCTTAGCCACCGGCCACCGTCGATTCTCTCTTTCCTCCTTTGCTTCACCCAAAATTCAACATATTATTCCACTACCTAAATTCAATGTCCCCTTGACAAAACTCTCTCCATATCTAATTAATTATGATAAAATTGGAACACAAAGGTTCTTTGAATCACTTCCTTGATCGAGACTCCTT
The DNA here is from genome assembly GCA_007407185.1 of Glycine tomentella. Lineage (NCBI taxonomy): Eukaryota > Viridiplantae > Streptophyta > Magnoliopsida > Fabales > Fabaceae > Glycine > Glycine tomentella. Next base: position 42,298 of record PYAF01002509.1, on the reverse strand, counting down.
ACACTAGTCTACAAATCCCCTCATTCTGTCCTTCATTTTGTGGCCGCAAATTGACTTGTATGTAAGAAAACGACCAATGATACATAGGATTACATCATTGGTTGTTTTCTTATCTTCATTAACATGTAAATCCTAGAAAAAAAAATGAAAAATCTTAAATGTGACTAAATACTGACTCGACAGTTGTTTGTTAATAAATAAAAAGAGTTAAACATTCATTGTCATCCTCCACTAAATATAGACACCCCACATCCCTTATCTCCCTACCACTCATATAATTTCAAAAGGCTCGCCTCATTATAAAAGATACTCTCTTTTTTTGTGATACTAATTTCCCAAGGAGTAGAAAAAAGTCAAAAACTAGGTCATCCCACAGAGGAGAGAAAAAACTATTATGTATAGTAAAAATTATAATATCAACTATTAATTCTCTAATGAATAATTATTATCAAACTATTTTATGCTCTAAAGTGCACTCTCACATTTTAAAAGAGTCAAGTGTTATATTTATATGGGCAAAATTGGGTAAATCAAGACCACCAATCGTGGATGTGCTTTGTTTGTTTTCTTCTGAGTTTATATTCTCCTTAAAATTAGGAGTATTGAAAGTTTTAAATGCATGTTTTTAATTCTTTATGAATTTTTATTATCTTTAAATTGTTTTTTATTAAATTAATTTTACATCATTTTTTATTTTTATATATACATCTAATGAAACAATTAATTTTAACTTTTAAATTTTTCTACCAAAAAAATTAAGTTTAAAAAGAGCTCTAAAACTAAAAGAAATGAAAATTAGCAAATATCTTTTTACTTCCTTTATTTTTAGGACAGTTATTTTAAACTCTCTTTTTTTAATTATAGAGTACTTACAAAGTTGCAATGATACTTGTTATTTTTATTATTTTTATTGATCAAATATCATCATTTTCTTAAGTAGTTGTTGACTGATCTGTTTCTACCTTTGTTTTCTTGGGAAACAGATCTAGTGGTACTTAGTAATGGATAATCAAGCACAATATACGAAGTATGTGAACATTGTAGGGGAAAAAGTATGTGGTTGTGTGTTGGACCTGGGTATTCGGCATGTGGCTTACATCTTCAATTACGGGAAGAACGTTGATGAACTAAACAATAGTATTAAGGATCTTGGACTTGCAAAAGAGAGGGTAGATCATCTACGTGAAGAAGCTGAGAAGAACCTACACAACATTGAAGGTCAGGTTACAGAATGGTTTCGGAAAGTAGAAGAATGTAAGACTGAAGTGGAGGAGTTTGGGAACGATGAAGGCCACAGAAAGACAAGGTTGCTCCATGATTTATTTCCTTACTTGTGGAATAGATACTGGCTAGGCAAACAAGCAGTGGAGATGACAGAGGATGTCAAGAACTTAATAGATGAGTGCTCCAAGTTCAAGGAAGTTGCCTACAGGGAGAACATAACATCTAATGATGTCACTTTGTCTAATGCAGGCTATGTAGAATTTGGTTCTAGAAAATCTATAACGGAAGACGTAATGGCGCAACTTGAAGATTCCACTGTCAGAATGATTGGACTGCATGGACCAGGTGGTGTGGGTAAGAGCACCTTAATCAAAGCCATTGCGAAGAAATCTCAAGACAAGAAACTGTTTGATGTGGTAGTTAAAGTAGAAATAACAGCCAATCCCAATCCACAAAAAATCCAGGAAGAAATTGCTTACGTGTTAGGATTGAGATTGGAAGGGGAAGGCGAGAATGTGAGAGCTGATTGTCTACGAAGGAGGTTAAAGCAACAGAAAGAGAGCATCCTTGTAATCTTGGATGACCTTTGGGATAGATTAGACTTGAATAAGTTGGGGATTCCACTTGATGGTGATGTTGATGATAAACAGGGTCCCAAAGATGCGACTAAAGAAAAATCTCTTGTAGACTATAAGTTAAAGATTCCACTTGATGGCGATGTTGATAATGATGATTTAAGCAAGAAGACAAGCAATTCTAAACAGGGTCCCAAAGAGCCGTATAAAGAAAAATCTCTTGGTGATTGTAAGGGCTGCAAAATTTTGCTAACTTCAAGGGATAAAAACGTATTAATTGATAAAATGGAAGTTAAGTCAACTTTCTGTTTAGAAAAATTAGATGATGAGGATGCTCTGAGGTTGTTTCAGAAGGAGGCTAGAATACAAGGTAAAATGTCCAAGGGGAAACAAGAAATTGTTAAGAAGTACTGTGCAGGATTACCTATGGCAATAGTTACAGTTGGAAGGGCATTAAGAGACAAAAGCGACTCAGAGTGGGAAAAACTTAAAAACCAAGACCTGGTAGGAGTTCAGAATTCTATGGAGATTTCTGTAAAAATGAGTTATGACCGTCTAGAAAATGAGGAGCTCAAGTCCATTTTCTTTCTTTGTGCTCAAATGGGTCATCAACCCCTAATTATGGACTTGGTGAAGTATTGCTTTGGTTTGGGAATACTTAAAGGGGTCTACTCGCTTCGGGAAGCTCGGGGCAGAATATCTACATCAATCCAAAAGCTGAAAGACTCAGGTTTGGTGTTGGATGGAAGTTCCAGTATTCATTTCAATATGCATGATCTGGTTCGAGATGCTGCTTTATCTATAGCACACAAGGAGCAAAATGTATTTACTTTGAAAAATGGCAAACTTGATGATTGGCCTGAACTCGAGAGGTGCACTTCTATGTCTATATGCAACAATGATATCATTGATGAGCTTCCAGAAGAAATAAATTGTCCTCAACTTAAATTTTTCCAAATTGACAGCGATGATCCATCTTTAAAAATACCTGTCAGTTTTTTTAAAGGAATGAAAAAGCTCAAAGTTTTAATGTTGACTGGTATTCAACTATCAAGATTACCATCTTCAATTGAAAGCCTAAAAGACCTCAGAATGCTTTGTTTTGAGCGATGCACTTTAGATGGCAACTTATCCATCATAGGGAAGCTGAAAAAATTAAGAATTCTCAGCTTTTCTGGATCTCGAATTGAAAATTTGCCACCTGAGTTAAAGGACTTGGATAAACTACAATTACTAGATTTCAGCAATTGTTCAGTAGTCAAGAGGATTCCGCCTAATCTTATGTCAAGGTTGACTTCGTTGGAAGAGCTGTATGTAAGAAATAGCTTCATCGAAGTGTCGGTGGAAGGAGAGAGAAACCAAAGTCAAATTTCATTTCTTTCCGAACTAAAGCATTTGCATCAATTGCATGTGGTGGACTTAAGCATTCCATGTGCTGAAGTTTTTCCCAAGGAATTGTTCTTTGACAAGTTAAATGATTACAAGATTGTGATTGGAGACTTCAAGATGCTTTCAGTTGGAGATTTCCGGATGCCCAATAAATATGAAACAGTTAGATCTTTGGCATTGCAGCTGAAGAATGGCGCTGAAATTCACTCCCACAAAGGGATAAAATTGTTGTTTAAAAGAGTGGAAAATTTGTTCCTGGGAGAGCTAAATGGCATTCACAATGTTATCGATGACTTGAATTTGGATGGATTTCTGGATTTGAAACATTTATCTATCACAAATAACGATGGCATCAAATATATCAACTCAATGGATTTGTCTCATTCTCAAGATGTTTTTCCCAATTTGGAATTTCTATGTCTTTACAAACTGACGAGCATAGAAATGATATGTCACAGTCCAGTTACAATTGCGTCATTCGCCAAATTAAAAACCATCAAGGTCAATTGTTGTACCCATTTGAAGAATCTCTTCTCCTTTTACAGGGATAAATTTTTTGCTAGTCTTGAAACAATTGATGTTTCTGAATGTGATTCTTTAGAGGGGATTGTTGAAATTCTAATAAATCCTGACAAAGTTGAGTTTCTTAAGTTGCACTCTTTGACACTACAATCATTGTCATCATTTACTAGTTTTTATAACACAGTAGAGCGTCGATCTGTACCTCAACTGACAGAACGCAGTGACATGGACCCCCCTCTCTTTGGTGAACTGGTATGATATTGCATACTTTTCCTTTAATTTTAATTAATTCGTCATCAACTTTTTTTCCAGTTGTTCTAATTATATTTATTGTGTACGTGCTTGCTTGCAGGTTGAAATTCCAAACTTAGAGAGCTTGAATTTATCCTCAATCAGAATCCATAAGATATGGAGTGACCAACCACTGCCAAGTTATTGCTTTCAAAACTTGGTAAAATTAGTTGTGGAAGGTTGTTATAATTTGAGCTATTTATGTTCATTGTCTGTGGCTAGTGGTTTGAAGAAACTGAAAGCACTATTTGTAAGTAAGTGTCCGTTGATGGAGAAGATTTTTGGGACTGTAGGAAATAGTGCTGATAAGGTCTGTATAGGTGTAAATAAGTAAATTTTTGTAGTTGACTGAATGTTATGCATTTCTGTTAAGTTTCATTACCAAATAATGACTTGTTTTCATCAAAGTACAGGTCTGCGTCTTTCCTAAGTTGGAGGAAATCCACCTCAGCCAAATGAATCTGTTAATAGACATATGGCATGCTGAAGTGAGTGCTGATTCCTTTTCTAGTCTCACTTCTGTGAACATTGATTATTGCAATAAACTAGACAAAATTTTTCCGAGTCACATGGAAGGATGGTTTGCGAGTTTGAACAGCTTGAAGGTTTATGATTGTAAGTCAGTGAAAGTGATTTTTGAAATCAAAGATTCTCAGCAAGTAGATGCATCTGGTGGGATAGACACAAATTTGCAGGTTGTTAATGTAAGGAAACTCCCAAAGTTGAAGCAAGTGTGGAGCAGGGATCCAGGAGGAATTCTTAACTTCAAAAAACTACAGAGTATAAAGGTGTATAGTTGTGATAGACTGAGGAATGTATTTCCAGCTTCTGTGGCCAAAGATGTTCCAAAGCTTGAATTTGTGTCGGTACAATCTTGTGGTGGAATTGTGGAAATTGTTGCCTGTGAAGATGGATCCGGAACAAACACTGAACAATTAGTGTTTCCTGAACTAACCTACATGGATTTAAATTACCTACCAAGCATCCAACATTTCTACAGGGAGAGACATCCGATAGAGTGTCCAAAATTGAAGAAGTTGAAAGTATATGAATGTCAGAAGCTTAAAACATTCCGAACAGGAGAAACGACCAATGAAGAAGATGAATCACTTTTCTCAGCTGAAAAGGTAAGGAATAGTCTATCATTGTTAGACATAAAGGAAAAACAAAATGTTGAGTGTTATTATAACATGTGTCGCATACAAATAAAAATGAAAGGAAATACTTAAAAAAGATATAGCTCGGTAATATAATATGCATACAACTTTTAGAATTGGTTATTAATTTAACGTTTGTCGTCCCCCAATCCCTCTTTGTTTAAAACATCTAAATCCAAATTCCTCATTGTGGCTTACAATTTTATTTAGAATTTAGAATTCAAGGGAATGTTTCATTAATTATAATTTAATTTACCGTAGTACGTACTATAAAGTACATGTTAAGAGCATTTTTTAGTCTTGATGGGACCCGAGTGTTACTTCCTTATTGATAGCGTACTATTTACTTTTGTTTAATTTTTCTGTAGATATTCCCCAACTTGGAGAATTTGGCTATTGACTTTCACGAAGTACAGAAGTGGTTATTGAGCAACACTGTGAAGCATCGAATGCACCGTTTAAAACAGCTTAGGTTGAGGAAAGTTAATGATGGTAAACGTCTCTATCAGATTCTGTACAGAATGCCAAATCTAGAAATGTTAAGCTTGTCGTTTTCAAATATAAACGATTGGGTTTTAGAGTCGTCGGAGTCACATTTGGGAACTGTAATACAGCTAAAGGAATTGGTTTTGTCGGGGTCAAAGATAAAGGATATAGGATTTGAACGAGAACCAGTTCTACAGAGACTAGAGCTTTTGAGCATAGAAAGGTGCAACAAATTGACGAATTTGGGTCATCCCTCGGTATCATTGGCTTACTTGACAAATTTGGAAGTAACGTCTTGTGATGAATTAAGGAATTTAATGGCATCCTCAACGGCAAAAAGCTTGGTTCAACTTAAGTCCATGAAGATAAGCAGGTGTTATGAAGTAAATGAAATAGTAACCAATGGGGGAAATGAAGAAGAGCAAATCGTGTTTGGCAAGTTGATTACTATAGAACTTGTGGAGTTACAAAACCTGAAAAGTTTTTGCAGTTACAAGAATTGTGAATTCAAATTCCCGTCATTGGAAATATTGATTGTGACAAAATGCCCAATGATGCATACATTCATTGAGGGTGGCGTGAGAGCACCAAAGTTACAAAATATAGTTGTTGAAGAAGAAGAGGAAGCCAAATGGAAGTGCGAAGGAGACTTGAATGCCACCATACAAAAACTTTTCATCTACAAGGTACTTATTCATTTTATTTATTTTATTTATAACTTAAATATGTTTTTTTAATTAAGTTAATATTTTTTTATTCTTGAAAGTTAGTATTTTTAAAAAAATTGATTTTTTAAGATATTTTATTCATTTTCAGTCCTTATATATTTATGTTTTATTTTTAATTTTAGTCTCTTTAAGATAATAAATTTTTCATTTATAATCCTTCACGCTAATAAGGAAAAAATTTGAAAAAACTCAAATTTAAAGAACCAAAAATAAGTATAATATATTACGAGGACCAAAATTAAAAAGACCAAACTTTAAATACCAAAATTAGAAAAATAAATTTACAAAATCAAAATAAAAAAATGTTAACTTACATGTGTCAAAAACATATTTAAACCTTTATTTATTACAAATTCTCCTAGTTTTATTAATTTTTCTTCTTTCCTTAAAAAATAAAATTTTCTTATTTCATGAGATAAAAAAAAATTATTTTTGCCATGAATGGAAATTATAAATCCTTTTTTTGGCATAAAAAGCCTTAAACAGAAAGTATGTTAAATTTTTTAAGATATAAATATGTTAGCTAGCTCAAAAAACCAACATTAATTTATATAAATTTATTACTCATTTTTGCTTGAAAAACTTCATTCATAAAATTTAACACAATACGAATTTCACCGCTTCATGTAGCCAGTGTAGTCATAAAGAAAACCTCCCCTCATCTTACAACTTTTCTTTTTAATCAAAATAAATAAACTTCAATTCATATTGTTTGTCATCTATTAATTTTTTTAAACATTTTTAGTTTCTCTAGAAATGTGTGCTCATTTTTAATTATTTGTTTATGTTATATTTAAGATTAAAACTTTAAAGAATGATTGAAAATTGCTAAAAAAATTGAAAGACAAAAAAATTAATATATAAAAAGATGAGAAATTAAAAACTTAATTAAAAGATATATAACATATTGATTTGTGAAATGAAACAAGTCGTATTTGACTTTACATATATAAAATAGCATATAAACGTGATAATAAGTTAATAAATTCATCCATTTAATTTGTGATTATCAATTTATCTGAAATATAAAGGTAACATAAGAGATTATAATAACTTATAAGATTGATTTTGTAGTTGGGAAGAAGGATTTGAAGGTAGAATTGAAGGATGAACGAGGTTTTGAGTTTCCATTAATATTCTAACAAACAATTAATATTAATTGATAAAAAATCTCATGAAAATAATGTCTCTTATTGACGAATATGGAGAAAATGTATTTTTTTCATTTTTTGTTAAAATATAAAATAACGTGAAAATAAAATGAAATTCTTACACCTAAGCGTAAATAATAAAATATTTCTTAAACTAAATCATTCATAATTTCATCATTGATAAAAAAAATTATCATGTTATTTAATTATATTTTTATTGTTTAACCTTTTGTGCAGCTATCCATAATTAGTATTTCAGCACCTGAATGGCAGAAAATAAATATTTATTTACACAACAAAAATTTATAATTTATAATAAATAAATATTTTAAGTATATAAATTATATTCTAATAAATATTTTTTAACACAAATTACATTTTAAATTTATGAAAATAATTTATGTTATTAGGATGTATTATTATTAGTATTATTATTTTAAATTATCAATGTTTTCTTTTAAAAATATTTAAATTCAAGTTAGAAATAAAGATGTTGAAAATGATGGATCAAATGGTATAAAAAAATTAAGTTAGATCATTTAACTAATATTAAAATTATAAGAAGATCTACAATCTGTTAGAAAAAATAGAGAATAGCAAATAGCACATAACAGAACAAGAAGAAAAAGAACTAATTGAAACTTTGTTGTGCCGTGGAAAATCACTGCCCTGAAAGCAAAATTCGGCTGGACCTCGGTGCAATCCAAAATGCCGATTGCTTCCCAAGGTTAATACAACGAGCCTATGAACACGTGCACTCGTGGCCTTAGGCTATAGATATCACAGAATAATTGCCCAACTCTTTTTAACTTGACATAACAGAAAAGGAAATAATAAGTAAAACAGAATAGCAAAAAAGGAAGTGCAAAAACCAGAACAACAGAGTAATTTTTCTGCTATGCTCCTTCAACCGTGTGCAGCCCCTTTTTAAATAGAATAATAAACTAAAACAGTTTCCCTCATTTTCTATAACAGCTCCATTAATCCCTTAAAATTTGCCTCACCACTAAAAGCCTTTTAATGCATTCAACAAATGCTAATAAAATGGATGTTTAAAAACTGATTTTATTTACTAATAAAGAGCATTTAAAGAAATTAAAAGGCAGAAAAAAATGCTTCTGTTTTCCATTTTTCAACAATCCCCCACAAATGGTAAAACATGAAGAAAAAAAAATTGGGCAAAGAAGGATTAACACTTAAGTACCAATATCATAATGATTGAATTGATACATAGTGAAGTAAGGCAACAATTTTGTCTAGGCAGTGAATTACTCTTGAACTACCATGACTTCAATTGAGACCCCCACAACACATGTATTGCCTTAAAATCTGTGATATACGCGATAGTCATAACAAGCGCTTTAATGGCCATGCGCACACCTTGGGTACTCATGAGTGTTCTAGAAAAACTGTCCAAGTCTTCCATAGAAGGCGACCCACCTTCACACTCACGTAGGTGAATCCATCAAGTGCGTCTCAAACGCACCACCATAATCGGCTATGGATTCATTAAGAGCATAAAAATGCTCAGCCTCATAATATAACAAGTGGTGAGTCCATCAAGTCCATCTTATAAGGACCACCCAACAATTAAGGCTATGAACTCATTAAAAGATCAATCTATCCACAATTCACTACCACATGTCATAGAGATGAGAAGTGTAGTGCTATAGATTGTTAATAGGGCTTCGTTTCACCACAAATGGTATCCATCATAGTTTCCTCAACATAAAGGCTTAAGCCCCATCTCCCTTGATGATTCAAGAACTAGTTTCCTTGTTAGACCTTTAGTAAGAGGATCTGCCAAGTTCCTCTCAGATCTTACAAATTCTAAAGAGATCACACCATTTTTCAACAATTCTCTAATTGGACTGTGTCTAATGCGTATGTGTCTCCTCTTTCCATTATACACACTATTCATGGCAATTCCAATAGCTGCCTGAGAATCACAATGAAGAGAAACCGGTATAGACCGTTTTCCCCACAATGGCACATCTGTCAACAAGTTCCTTAACCATTCTGCTTCTTGTCCTACTAAATCAAGAGCAATGAATTCTGATTCCATAGTGGAACGTGCTATACAAGTTTGCTTAGTAGACTTCCAAGATATAGCACCTCCATCCAAAGTAAAAACATACCCACTTGTAGAACTTACCTCATCATTATCCGTAACCCACTTTGCGTCACAAAATCCTTCTAACACAGCAGGAAATTTACAAAAATACAAAGACCAATCCATAGTACCCTTAAGGTACTTAAGTAAACGACGAAGAGCAGTCCAATGTTCACTACCTGGGTTATGAGTATATCTACTTAGTCTACTCACAACATACGCTATGTCAGGTCTAGTACAATTCATGAGAAACAAAACACTACCTATGATTTTAGCATATTCAGCTTGTGAAACACTAGAACCTTTGTTTTTCTTAAGATGTATGCTAGAATCATAGGGAGTTTTCACAGGCAATTCTTCATAACAATTAAATTTTTTCAGTATCTTTTCAATATAATGTGACTGACACAAGGAGAAACCATTATCAAATCTTCTCATTTTAACACCAAGAATCACATCAGCTTCTCCTATATCTTTCATATCAAAATGAGAGGATAAAAACAGTTTTGTCTCATTCACCACGGTTAAGTTTGTCCCAAAAATTAACATGTCATCAACATATAGACATATTATCACACATTCTAGTCCAATCAATTTAGAGTAAACACAAGTATCAGAAGAATTCACAACATAACCATCACTCACTAAAGTTTGATCAAATTTCTTATACCATTGTTTAGGAGCTTGTTTAAGGCCATACAATGATTTTCTCAATTTACACACTTTGTTCTCTTGACCCTGAACCACAAACCCCTCGGGTTGTTCCACATATATTTTTTCTCTCAAATCACCATTTAGAAAAGCCGTTTTTACATCCATTTGATGTACTACAAGTCCATGAATAGCAGCCAAGGCAACTGGAGAACGAATTATGGCAATCTTAGTAACAGGAGAAAATGTATCAAAAAAGTCAATGTCTTTCTTTTGTGTATAACCCAGAACTACTAGTCTAGCCTTAAATCTATCAATAGTTCCATCAGTCCTTAATTTCTTTCTAAAGATCCATTTACACCTAATTGTTTTACTTCCCTTAGGCAAATCAACCAAATCCCAGGTATGATTAGACATTATAGAATCTAATTCACTATTAATTGCCTCTTTCCAAAAGTTAGCATCAATAGAAGTTACTGCCTCAAAATAAGTTTTAGGATCTTCCTCAATCAAGAAAGCTGATACAAAAACATCATTTATTTTATCAATATTATTGTTTTCAACCAAGAACGTAGTAACTAAATGTGGTCCAAAACTACTTTCTATTCTTTGTCTTTTACTCCTTCTAGGTTCATTAACATATTCATTTAGAGCAGAGGAAGAAGCAGGCAAAGATAAAGTAATTGAAGTAGTATTAGAAGAACCAACCACATCATTAACATATTTCTTTAATGGAAATTCTTGCTCAAAAAATTCTGCATTTCTAGATTCACAAATAGAATTATCATTCAAACACAAGAATCTATAGGAAGCACTATTTCGAGCATATCCAATAAATGCACAATCAAAAGTTTTTGTTCCTATGTTTGTCCTCTTGTAATCTGGTAAACCTACCTTAGCTAGACACCCCCACACTTTCAACAAATATAAGTTAGGCCCAAAGCCCTTCCATAATTCATAAGGAGTCTTATCTAGCCGTTTATGAGGAACTCTATTTAGTATATAACAAGCAGACAATACAGCTTCCCCCCACATTTGGTTAGACATACCGGAACTCAAAAGCATAGCATTCATCATTTCTTTTAATGTTCTATTTTTTCTTTCAGCTACACCATTTTGTTGAGGAGTATAAGGGGCACTAGTCTCATGGACAATTCCATTCTTTTCACAAAATTCCTTAAGAAAAATTATACCATATTCACTACCTCTATCAGACCTAAGCCTTTTAATTTTACGGTCCAATTAGTTTTCAACTTCTGCTTTATATTTTAAAAACATTTCTCCAGCCTCATCTTTTGACCTTAGAAGATAAACTTTGGTATATCTAGAAAAATCATCTATAAAAGTCACATAATACCTTTTATCTCCTCTACTAATAGTGTTTTTAAAATCAGCCAAGTCGGTGTGTATTAATTCAAGAAGTTTAGTAGTTCTGTCTGAGACAGGTTTAAAAGGCTTCTTTGCATATTTTGCTTCCACACATATAGGACACTTAGAAAGGTTATTTACATATGGTACATTAATCAAATGCATATTTTTAAGTTTCTTAATAGAAGCCACATTCACATGTCCTAGCCTACCATGCTACAAATCAACAGATTCAACGATATAAGCACAACCAGCCAAAGAATTAGCATTAGAAAAATCAGAAATGGTGTTCAGTACAAATAATCCATCAGCAAGATATCCCTTCCCCACAAAATTCCCATTCTTAGTTATTACTACCTTATCAGCTTCAAAAACCAATTTCAGTCCAGCCCTATTAAGTAAACTACCAGAAATTAGGTTCCTACTTAAGGAGGGAACATACAAAACATCACTCAAAGATAAAGTTTTTCCAGAAGTAACTTTAAGGAAAATCTTTCCATTACCAAGCACTCCGGCTGTAGCAGAATTTCCCATGAAGACACACTCTCCATCAGCAGCATCCTCAAAGTGATGAAAAAGCTCTTTGTTGGCACATAGGTGTTTAGAAGCACCGGTATCCAGAATCCAGTCCACCTTGTTATCCACCAAGTTTGCCTCCACTACCACAGCAGTGATCACTTCTTCATTTTCTGCTAGATGTGCTTGAGGTGCAAGTGGTACAGCAGGCTTTTGGTTCTGATTTTGTTGTCCCTGTCTCATGTAGCATTGATATGCTTTGTGACCTGTTTTGCCACAAACATAGCAGATAAGTTTCTTTTTCTGAAACTTGTTATCACCTTTGTGGATACCAGTATGATTTTTGTGTTGTCCATTTTTCTGGAATTTTTTCTCTTTTCCTTTCCCTTTGAACCTGTTTTGATCAGAAATCTCAACAACATCAGCATTAATTGAATTTTTAGAAAATAAAACATGCTTATCTTTAAGTCTATTGGCCTCTTCAGTCTTCATATGATTGATTAACTCTTGAAGTGACAAATCTCTCTTCTTGTGTTTCAATTGGTTGCGGTAGTCACTCCATGATGGTGGGAGTTTCTCCAAAAGCACATTAGCTTGTAATATCTCACAGATCTTCATTCCTTCATTTAGTACGTCACCAACTAGATTTTCATATTCATGAACTTGCTCCATGATTGGCTTATCATCTAACATCTGAAAACGTAGCCAATTTCCTACCACATACTTTCTTTTTCCAGCATCATTCTCACCATAACGTTTCAGCAGAGTGTCCCATATCACCTTAGCAGATTTCTGATTGATGAACAAATCAAACAGATTATTTGCCATATGAGTCAGTAAATGACCCCTAACAGTTTTGTTGTCCTTTTCATATTTCTTCTTAGCCTCTTCATCAGCTTCCTTGGTTCCTCTAGAGAGCGGTGTGACAACAGGAGTAGTAGGAGAAGGGTTAGCAGGAGAAATAGTCTCAGCACGAGGGTCTTCAAATAACACATAATCAACCTCTAAGGTTTCAAACAGAATCAACAATTTTTGTGACCATCTCTTGTAATATGTGCCAACTAAAGGTTCCAATTTCGACGACATATCCGAAATTATTCTTGGTACATTCATCGTTGTTTCCTGTTCAGTGCTGTAACAATTTTGCTTTCAGATTGTTAGAAAAAATAGAGAATAGCAAATAGCACAGAACAGAACAATAAGAGAAAGAACTAATTGAAACTTTGTTGTGCCGTGGAAAACCACTGCCCTAAAAGCAAAATTCGGCTAGACCTCGGTGCAATCCAAAATGTCGATTGCTTCCCAAGGTTAACACAACGAGCCTATGAACACATGCACTCGTGGCCTTAGGCTATGGATATCACAGAATAATTGCCCAACTCTTTTTAACTTGACATAACAGAAAAGGAAATAATAAGCAAAACAAAACAGCAGAAAAGGAAGTGCAAAAACCAGAACAGCAGAATAATTTTTCTGCTCTGCTCCTTCAACCGTGTGCAGCGCCTTTTTAAATAGAATAATAGACTAAAACAGTTTCCCTCATTTTCTATAACAGCTCCATTAATCCCTTAAAATTTGCCTCACCACTAAAATCCTTTTAATGCATTCAACAAATGCTAATAAAATGGATGTTTAAAAACTGATTTTATTTACTAATAAAGAGCATTTAAAGAAATTAAAAGGCAGAAAAAAATGCTTCTGTTTTCCATTTTTCAACACAATCTACTGTCTACATTTATCGAATGAAGCAAGGATGATGTTTTTGCTTATGATTTTGATCAAGATGATGTTTTTGCTTATGATTTTGATCAATTTTTAGTGCTTCCTAATGTTTTAATGGTCCCCTGAAACTTGCAATTGCCTAGAATTTAATTTTATAATAAACAACTATTATAATTGCTCCCTGCCTACCAAATACCTCTCACCCATAAACAATGATCTCTATCTGGCACATAGGTCGAGTCTGATTCTTTGGCATTGATTTGAACTGGGTTGACAATGACGACAACATCGTCAATGAGGGTGTGAAAATCATCTTGGCTAACTAGTTATTGATAGAAGTCATCCCTATACCAAGATACAAGATTTGATGGATGCATTTTTCATTAATTTTATAAATATTTAATTATATTCAATATTTATTTACATAGTCTATTTTAAGATATTAAGTGTTAGTTATTAAAAATATAACAAATAAATTATTAATATGATAATCTCAAGTTAAAAAGAATTATTATATTAATTATTATTAAGAATTTTTATTAACAATTTAAAATAATCTTAACAATTAAGAATTCTCGATTGAGTAACTTTAATGATGTCATCAATATGTGTATCAATTGACATTTTTATTATAGTTTATCTAAAAATAATAAATTAAATCTATGATTTTATAATTTGTATTATAAATAGCTTTCTTTATTAAAATGTGCATAATTAGTGTTCATTTTATAACATTTTCTTAAAAAAGTAAGATAAATTTTTAGTTCATAAAAAAGACCAATTTTAATCATTTTCTTTATTATTCATATCATTATAAACAATTTTATATTAATATTGTAT
>PYAF01002509.1:0-27465 GCA_007407185.1 Glycine tomentella | reverse complement strand
TATTAATTTTTATTTTGATGACATTATTACTTATTACTAATTTGATAAAACTTGTATACATTAACGATTTTATTAATTAATCATTTTTTTATAATATAGAACTATTTTTTGCATTTGCTAAACTCATGTTTGTTTGAATTTTATATCCTCATTCATTCTGGTATTAGAAAATTTGTCTAATATGACTTGAATTTGAAAGTTTTTCTTGTATATATTTTATTCAATTTTTCTATGAATTTTGTGTTTTGTTTTTTGTGAATTTTTTCTACAAATTGTTATAATTTTGAGAGAGAAAGTTTTGATTATTTTCTTTATGTTTAATGAAAAATCCGTAGAATTTTTTTTCTCAAATTCCGCCACTAATGTCATATTTTGCATGCACAGAATTTCGAGTCTGTATCATATCTTAGTCTCAGACACAGCCCATTAAGACAAGAGATATGGCTTGGCTCACGGCCCATCCCAAACAGCAGGTGCTTCAGTAACTTGAACACTTTGATTGTGGATGGATGCCAATTTTTATCAGATGTTGTGCTACCCTTCTTTTTACTTCCTTTCTTAACTAATTTGGAGCGATTACAAGTCTCGGACTGTCATTCTGTCAAAAGCATATTTGACTTGAAATGTATAACACAAGAAAGAGAAAGAAAGCCCCTCCCTTTTGCCCTCAAGAAATTGACTTTAAGAAGGCTGCCAAAACTGGAGAATGTCTGGAATGAAGATCCTCATGGAATTCTAAGCATGCAACTTCTACATCATGTAAATGTTAAGCAATGTGAACGCCTTACAAGTGTGTTTCCCGCATCAGTAGCCAAAGATCTTGTGAAACTTGAAGATCTAGTTGTGGAAGACTGTGAGGAATTGATAGAAATTGTTGCAGAGGATAATGCAGATCCAAGAGGAGCAAATCTAGAGCTTAAGTTCCCGTGTCCCTGTGTGAGATCATTGAAACTACAAGGTTTGCCCAAGTTCAAGTGTTTTTACTACTGCTCACTGCAGTGTGACATGTTCGAGACAGGTACCGAGGATCAAGTCTGTGATGAAAAGGTACTATTGTCTTACCACTTTGTCCTTCCTGCAGAATCTGTTGCCTTCAAATTAAATATAATTGCACTTTTTATAAGAATTGAATGGCCCCCATTAGTTTCTATACTTCATTTTCATTGTTCAACATGAATGATATGAACATGCTCTTAAAATTAAAATGTGAGAATTTCACGTACATTAATTATTGTATATGCTGTATTCTATCTTATGTGCCTATTAACTCCCATTTTTTATGTTTTATATAAACAAGTAAAAGAATACACTTAAGGGTACATGATGCAACAATAACATTTTAGGTTTGAGCTTTATTATATTCTTATTAATACAGACAATTACATAGAATCTTACACACGCCATTTTACTTTATCAAATATCATGTATTGATGGTTCTCAAATCTTCATAAACAATCTCCCTACCATCTAAAGGATCGAATTTTTCATCATTTTCTTCTCCGTTGGAACCACTACAGCCTCCCTAAAGGTCTCCTCTATCACTTTTTCCACCTAAAATTTTAAACTTTAAATAAATAAATTTGTTTAGGCACATACCGTATCAAAATCCCTTCCATGCACCTTATTAATAGCTAGCCTGGTTCATCTATTTTTCATTTTTGGTTTAGTGAACTTTTTTTCTTCTTTAGATTGACTTGTTTGAACCTATTTTATTGTAATAGTTAGTTTGTAACTAATTATCGGACATCTTTTATCATGAAATTAGAGTTCGTTTTTCATTGTAAATAAAAGAGGTGGATCTATAACTGTCCTAACATGCTTTTGCTTGGTTATCGGTTTCTCTTCGTAGCCTACATCCAAGTTACAGTGCCTGTCACTCGGTGAAAAAGGACTGGAGGTGATTAATCCTGGAGAATTTCAGAGAAACCTCTTACACAAGTTACAAGTTCTTACTCTGTGCTTTCATATTGGGTCGGATGTATCGCCTTATGAAATTCTACAAGAGGTGCCCAATATAGAGAAGCTTGTTGTGTATGATTGTTCCTTCAAGGAGATTTTCTGTTGTCAAAGTCCTAATGTGGATTATACTGGACTCCTTCAAGGAGACTTGGTACCATGTACAGTGTCTTTCTCCAATCTGACATATTTGCAAGTAGAAAGATGCAATTGCTTGCTATATTTGTTCACATCCTCAACAGCCAAAAGTCTGGGTCAACTCAAAACAATGAAGATAGGATGGTGTGATTCAATTGAAGAGATAGTCTGTAAGGAGGGGGATGAATCACATGAGAATGAGATAATATTTCAGCAGCTCAATTGTTTGGAACTTAGAGAATTACCAAAGCTGAGATGGTTCTACAAAGGGAGTTTAAGTTTCCCATCCTTGAAAGAATTGTCAGTAATGGATTTCTATGGGATGGAAACTTTCTGTGCAGGTACAGTAAAAACAGAGAACCTGTTAAAACTGCAATGTGAGTGGACCGAACATGCTATCCCATGGGAAACTGATCTCAACTCTACCATGCAACAGCGAAACAAATTTCTGCAGGACAGGGTATGTCTTTTTATTCAACATTATTATAATTGTTATAATACTTCGTGTCCGAAATTTAGTTTTTACGAGTATGTTACAGTGATAAGATTAATTTAAATGTTGAAAAGAGTTTAATTACCGTGTTTATAATTAAATTCAGAAATTTTCTTTCTTTCCTCATTTTTGTCATTGTCATTATTATTATTATTATAAACTAACATTTTTTTATAAATTGTTTGGGCAATGACTCCAGTTATTAGACGGTATATTCTTTGGCAATGACTCCAGTTATTATACGGTAGATAGATGATGGAGTAGTGTGCGTTCTGTGTGTTCTTCGTTCTTGCTGTTTGGTGTTGTAGGTAATGATTCTTTCTCTTGGGTTTGGTCCGGTTTTGTGTTCTTGGGGTGTTTCCTTTGAAAGGAACCAAAGGAGAAGGGCGTTGAAGGTTGAGTGCTATCTGGATTTGACAGTGGTGAAGAGTGGTTATCTTTTGTACTCTGTAACCTTCTTTATTTCTTGTTTACCTATGATATTGATGTCTGTTCTTGTGTAAGTTTGACTATGTAAGCAAGAGGAACACTGTTGTAATATTCTTGTAATATTAGTGTGACTAATAAAAGGTCTGCATGTTCTTTGCCCTTGGATGTAGGTAACAAGGATTTTATCCTAGTTGCTGAACCAAGTAAAATTCTCTTGTGTTGTTCTTTATCTCTTTTATTTGTTTTCGCTAAATATAATCTGATTGTTGAAGTACAAATGTGAAGTAAAAAGTCTCACATCGGATAAAAATGGAAAAGTTAAGTACCATATAAGTGAGGAAAAGACCCATAAACCTTGAGCCTTAAGGTTTTAGGTTAAAGTGTGGTATCTAGCTCACTTATATGATTACTTATGACCTATTGGTGTAAAATCTCCCTGATATGTACCCCTCGAAATCCTGACAATTGGTATCAGAGCTGATGGTTCGACCTCTGCTCGAGAGGGAGGCTACCATGTGAGAGGGACTCACACTTAAGGGGGAGATTGTTGGAGTACAAGTGTGAAGTAAAAAGTCCCACATCGGATAAAAATGGAAAAGTTAAGTACCATATAAGTGAGGAAAAGACCCATAAACCTTGAGCCTTAAGGTTTTAGGTTAAGGTGTGGTATCTAACTCACTTATATGGTTACTCATGACCCATTGGTGTAAAATCTCCCCAATATGTACCCCTCGAAATCCCGACAACTCCAATATTGCAGTACTCAGAGATTTATTGGCCCAAAAAAATGGTTAGAGGAGAGTGATGGCAAACAAAGTGGTCATAAACGATTTTTGTGTGAATAAAAAAGGATTTGTGTGTGTGGTCATAAACGACCATGAAGAACAAAACTGAAGGGATGAATTGTAAGTTTGTAACACTAAGACTTGACAATATTGTTTTATGCATTAACAAAATAAGAAAAAAAGTCCGTTGTAAGTTATATTTGTTCTATTTATTTACCATTCATTTTACCTATATTTCAAGTTTCAAAGTCTTCAACATAACTCTTGATTGTAGTTGGAGTTTACCACTTTGCCCATCTCCTACAATTAACATCTAAAGATTGTTGGCTTTACCCATGGCCAACAACGGGATCGATTATGACTTTGTTGTACAGGATAGTGATAGTGATCCTGAAAATTGGATAATTTATTAAAATGTTGTTGCGTGTCCGACAAGTATATCGATCGTTACAAGTAATAAAGTGTAAGTAGAGTATCGTCTCCACAAGGATTGGGGCACTAATTTTATCGCAACTTGTTATCTTAAAATTGGAATGACAAATAATAGATTTTTAAAGAGAATATGGTTGTATTTTGGAATTGAGAAAATTTAATAACTGAATTAAAAATTAATAAAAATTCAAAAGCAATATTAAGTAAGAGTTATGCACTGATGAAGAAGAATTGTAGCATGAGCACATTCACCTTTGATCCCTACCTTCTGTATTTGAATTGGTTACTAATTTCAATTATTCTAATTGCTCAGAGGATGTATTTTTACATAAATTAGTTAAATCCTAATTCCTTAGTAATTTAACCCTTTAACCCAATTAGAAATCATAATTCCTTAGTGATTCCCTATTAAGTTAAGCATTAAGCTAATACATCTATTGCTCTGCAATCATACATCCATATTCCTAGATGATGTAAAAACTGTTATTTTACTACTTTCAAAAATTAGAGCTTCAACATTCCTATTGTAAACCCTAACCCTTAGAACCTCACTAGAATGATCAAGTCTAATAAGGAATAATTCATTCAAGAACAAAATAAAATAAAACAATTATCACAATTTATATTGATACCAATCCAATTATAGAGAAGTTCACATTGATTCTGGCTCTAACCACAATAAGGGAAGTTAACCAGACATATTCATGTCTAACCTTAATAACATAAAATAACATAAACCTGGGCCAAGAATCTTAAGGAAGAAAAAGAAGAAGAAAACCCCTTCAATCTTGATTTAATCTTCTTGATCTAGCTTCAATCATTCCTTAAGCTTCCTCCTATGTGTTCTACTGTATTTCTCAGTGTAGGTTCCAGAGGCACATGCCTCTGTGTCTTTCTACTGCTCTCCCAGTCCATATTTACAGTTAGACTCTAAAAACCCCTCATATCTTCTAATTTCATGCAATATAATTTAAGATCCTGAAATCCCATGTCGCTGACGCGATTCACATGGATTCTAGCGTTGATTGCGCGAGATCACATAGAAGATTTCTTAGCTTTATTTTCTGGTGTGACTGATGCAATATCTCGCGCTATCCTCGTGAGAATCCAGAGAAGATTGACTTCTTGATCTTTCTTTCTTTTACCTCTTCTCTTGATTTCCTGCTATAAATTTTGCATAAATTAGTAATATTATGATTGATGATATAATGATCAGAATTTCCATAATTAAAAGACCTTTATTGCCAAATTATGATTGATTCTATGATTATTTTAACTTGAAAACATTATATTCTAGACGCATATCAAACAATTCCCAGATTTAAATATTGTTGTCCTCAACAATAAACAAAAGTTCACAGTGGGAAGCAAGGATCAACAATCAAGCACAACATCACATTAACAATCTTAGAATTACTATGCTAAGTATAACTGATTTCCAAATCAAAAATTCAACAATACTTTTCAATTCCATCAACTGTGAAAGCCTAACTTGAATACCCCTCACCAAGATATATATTTCACTCATCACTCAAGTGTTTGGGTATTATCATAATCTCTCAACCCACCACAACTATAATACTACCATAAGCTTGATCATATTCTCAAGTTCCTAAAGATGAGAAACATAAATGCGTGCACAAATGATCAAAAGGTCTTGATAGGATTGTAACTTGGCCAGGCTTACAGGTAGGAATATTTGGAAAGTAGCTGAATAATCATTGAGATTGAAAAACTTCTTTAAAGTCATCTAGATTCTTCCTTGGATATTTCACTACTTAGTATACTATTTTTATATCTATGGATATACATATGTATATGTACTAAGTTTTTTTTTTTTAAAAACAATTATTCTCTTTGCATTTCTTTTCTTTTCTTCTTTTGAACTTGTAGACAGTTCTTCTCCTTCCTTCATCATTTAACTTCCAGTGGAACCCACCTTGATTTCTTTCTTCTTTTTCCAATCTCAATATAAAGTAACTCAATGGATATAGGTTAAACATTCATAAGGTCATTGAATGGAAAAGTCTCAGGCTCAAAGGGGTTAGCAATGGAAAATTTAAAGGTAAGCTAAATTGGCCTAGGGCTAAAAGAACAAACTGCCTTTATCATATCAAATATGCATGCATTACAGAGAAACAAAGCAAGTTCTATAGTACTACCACGGTGAGGTCTCTCTAACAAAATTTTTTTGTATAGGCTCAATCCTCACAGGCTATGGTATCAAGCTAGACTCTGTTAACTTCATATCAAGCATCATTTCCTATTTCAATATGAACATCAATATACCAAACAATCATAATTATCAATCATGTTTCATGCAATCCATACCATATTTCATTTCACACATGCTTCCTAAAAAAAATCCAATTTGACTACTGATTTGACAAATCTAAATCTGAGATAAATGAGATATACTCCTAGAATTTTATTTAAAACAAAACAATTACTAAAATTAAACATTAATTCAAGATAAAACATAATAATTAAAACACTAATTGAAATTCAAAATTTCTGTTAGACATCTTTTGTCTTTGAATATGATTCTTCAAATAATGCGTATGCGCCCATTCCTATATTTAGAAAATTGTTGTCCCCAACAATAAACTAGAATAAATTTATTCACTTATGAAATATGTGTGCATTATTTGAGGAATCACACTCACAACCATTGAACATCAATCTAAACAGAAATAGAACAAAAAAAACAATAATAAAAAATAATAATAATAAACTTTAAATTAAACCAAACCAAATTAACCATAAATTAAATACAACAACAAATTGTTCAGATTGCAGGAAATTAAAATAACTGAGAAATTAAAAAGCAAAGGAAATTAAAAATAGAAATAGAAATAACAATTGTCCAGAATTATCAATCATCACTCCTCTGCCTCCATGGTATCATCATCAGCAACCTGGGATGGTTCAAAATGCTCCGCTGCTGGCTCATAAGGACTAGAAGGTCTTGGAGGAGTGTTATGCGCTGGTGGTGCTAGTGAATATTGAGGATTAACTATGTCTCGCATAAACTAAAAAAACAGATTAATAACACAAACAATTCCAATATTAAAGAGTAAAAGTTATGAATAAATTGGCGTATTCAAAATCTATAATTAATAATTGTGAATATATATTCACAATTATAATTAATAATTATGAATATATATAATAATGGTATACGACAGGAATGGATATATTATTCTCATTCCCATCCCTACTTAATAAAATTTAAACCAAAAAATATATAATTAAAAGAGTAAAAAGTGTTTTAAATATATCAAAATCTATAATTATTTTAAAATATAGATATAAGTGATGATTGTGAATAGACATAAAGGTTAAATAAATTTTTATTAACAAAAGACTTGATGGTAAAACGATTGAAGAAAGTTTTAGGTTGAATAAAAAAACAGATTCATGAAAAAAGAATAGTTAACAAGTCAGTATCCATAATAGTGGGGAGGTCAAAATAATAGCATCCCTTACCTTCCATAACAGTGAAAGGATTTGGTGATGGTTTGATCATGGAATTTAGTATGAATGGAATTAATGAATTGCTGAAAAACCAGGACAATGGACCATATTTTGAGATTGAAATCACATTTTCCTCTTAGAGAACAAAACAGGGATAGTGACAGAAGACAGTTTTGCAAACTAGGCAATCCGACAATCTCATTCTCAAAATGTAGAAAAAGTTTGAACTAAATATATTTCTTTTGGTCAAAATCTTTCAAATCTTCCATAATTTAACACCCTCAAAAGCTTTTACAAAGAATGGCGTAGATGTACTAACCGATACCATCTTTAGGGTGTGAGTCCTCTCCATGTCATCAAAGATATATTCAATTGGCTACGTAGATAAGCTTATTGAATAACTTAGCTAAATATTAGCGGGAAAAAAATTAAAATATAACAATTTTAATAAAAAAATTACGAAAATATTGTAGTTTCCAAACTATTTACCATTGTATAGCAATCAATCACGCTTGAACCAGACATATTCAAACACGCCCCAGCCAAGCGTGACTGAAGTTTAATCACGCCCCAGCTAGGCGCGATTCAGCAGGTGCTGACACATAGACACGTGTCATTTTGCGGCGCGATGTATATAAATTTTGGAAGGTCATAACGTATGACTGGAATGTCCGATTGAGGCGAAATTGGTGGCCACGCGCTCAAAATTGAGAGATAAGCCCTAGGCAAGTCCCAAAGAGGACTTGGTCAATATTTTTTTTCCAAAAGATGTCTCTAAGTACCTCAAAATTAGGATTTAATCTTCGAACCTTCAAAAAATTTCTTATTTTCTAATTTTTTATTTATTCAATTAGTGAATTGCATGCTATTTTTTATTTGTCTAATTACTTCTCTTAATATTGCGTATTTTGATATAAAATACGCCTCCATCGGACATTTCTATCAAAATTTATGATTATTCGAAGTTTATATGCCCCCACTTATTACGCTACTCATAGTTGTCAGTATGCCTGCAAAAGTATAGAGAAATTTTGAAGATTTTCATGGAGTTCAGATTTCAAGTTTTTATTTTTTGCAAATCAGATAATTTTATTTAATATAAAAACTTGTGAAGTTCCAAAATCCAAACTTACATGCTGATCAACCAATTCAAGAATCAAAATCAAGGTAAACCATGACTTCTACAATGTCTAACACTTTCAGGAATTAGACAAGGAAGACAAAATAATAAAGGTAACAACATCCCCCATTTAAACCCCACAAATAAACTCAAACCAAAAACCAAAGGTATATAATATTTTCCAGGACCAAAAGACAAAAGTAGCCAACACATCAAAATCTTTTGAACCCAAAAATTAAATTAGAACAAAATTTGTTCATAAATTATCATTGCCTAAAGCAAGGAGACATGAATAATTAAGCTTACATACTGCAATCATCACCTGAAACAATTATGACAAACTAAAGTTGCAATTATACTTTTTGTAAATTTTTATATAGGACTTGAGATAGTATTAAACAGGCATGTCATGACTGCAGCAACTTATTTATTGCATATATAGTTGTAAGAATGAGGCGACAAAAGAAGGAAAAGGTCATACCTTGGTGAATATAGAGGACATTCTCCCAGCCAAAACCAAGGCCCAATAATACAGTTCAAACTTGCTTTGTAACCAAACGGAATATAACAATTTTGCGGTAAATCATTGACCAATTTAGTTGATTCTAACCTGGTCTGTGCATAGTGTTTCCCATTTACTAGCCAATGGTTGGTGACTGTAACATCATCCTACACATATCACCAATGAACTCAGTTATAAGTGAGGTAAATTTATAACTGAGGTAAATTGATATGCTTCCAGCATATAGTAGTTTTTAGGATTAATTAATTAATAAGTTGTTTAAGAATTAGTAAATTAGATTAGGAATTGGTGAATTATTATGTAATTGCATATTAATTTAATTTCTTAGTTATTTTATCATTTAGGAACCAACAAGAGAGGAAAGGAAGCAAAAAGAGCAAGCCAGTGCTCTCGAACAAGCCACGTGATCAGCGTGGTATCTCACGCGATCAGCGTGGAAGTGTCAAGATCAACAAATTCAGTTCGAAGAGCCCACGCGATTAACGCCAACCACCACGCCAATCGCGCCACATGCTGAAACACAGACTTCCAACTCGAATTATCCACGCGAGTAGCATGGAACTACCAAAGGCCAACCCCTCAGCTCGAACAAGCCACACTGTTAGCGTGGCCATCTACGCGGTCGCGCCATTCTATCAAAACTCAAGCATTCAACTCGAATGAACCACGGGATCAGCGTGGAGATCCACGCTATTAGCGCCAAAGTTCCAGAGCAGCTTATTTAACTCGAACATCCCACGCGATCAGCGTGGGACTCCACGCGAGTCGCGCCACAAGCTCGCTGTTTCCTGATTTAAAAGATTTGAAATTGATTTAGCTTGGGGAACAGTTCCTCATTACTGGATTTAGACCTAGAACGTTGTGGGGGATAAAAAGAGACCTCTGGGTCACAAAGAAGGGAGCTTTTACAGACCTATTGAAGAATTATGCAGAAGAAGCCATTGAAGACCTTAGGAGAAGCTTGGAAACATTGAGGAATTGCAGAGATACAACTCTGTGTAATCTTTTCTTTTCCTCTCTTAGATTCTCTCTAGGAACATGCTAGTAATGGAAATATTATCAGTTCTGAGTATGCTTGGCTAAATTCTTGTATTGTGGTTGAGCCATGAACCTATGAGAATTCCTTTATGTTTTGATTGGCTTTAATAAGAGTTATCATAATTGCTTTGTTTTATTCTGTACTTCATTGCTTTATTCTTAATTAGGACTAGCCATTCTATTAAGAGGTTTAGGGTTAGGATTCACAATAGGGATATTGGGATTCTAGTTTCTGAATTGAGCAAAACAACAATTTATACATTGCCTAGGGATAGGAATGTGTGGTTGCAGCAATTTCAGGATGTGTTTGCTTAATGCTTGGTTTAAGGAGGAATCACTAAGGGATTAGGGTTCTTAATTTCACCAAAGGGTTAAATTACTAAGGGATTAGGATTTAGCTACTTATATGAGAAATATATCAGCTGAGCAATTAGAAATAACTCAAGTTATTAATCAATTGAAATATAGAAGGAAGGGATCATAGAGGATTGCGCTTAACTACAATCACTTCTCACTACTGCAGTAAAATCCAATTAACATTCGCTTACAATATTGTTAAATTTCTGTCATTTCAATTACGTTACTTAATTACAACTCAACAAATTCTCTCAACTCATTATTTGTCTTCCAATTTCTAAGACGTTAAGCCGACATAAGATTGCATTCAATCCCTATGAAGACGATACTTTACTTACTCACTTTATTACTTGAAACGAACGGTACACTTGTCGATTTCACAAGTTTTTGGCGCCGTTGCTGGGGATTATAATAGCCAATTTTATATTAACTTTATATCTTGAAATTGGAATTTCTTTTGTTACTAAATTGCTTTTCTTAGTTTATGCGAGGTGTAGTTAATCCTGATCATCTTCAGTACGACCCTGAAATAGAAAGAACTATTAGAAGAAACAAGAGACTAGTTAGAGAAAAGGAAAGAGAAGCAGAAGATTCTAATTGTGATTCAATCTCTGAATTAGAATCACCAATGGCTGACCGAGGAAATAATCAGCCACGACCAGAAGATGAACTAATGGAGGATATTTTGGCTCCATTTTTCACTAGACCAAACTCTAGTATTGTGAGACCACCCATTGAAGCAAATCACTTTGATATTCACCCTTCATTAATTACATTGGTGGAACGCAGTCAGTTTGGAGGAGAAGATAATGAAGACCCCCATGATTTTATTGACAGGTTTTTAAGAATATGTGATACTATTAGACACCAAGGAGTGTCGGATGATGCTAATAGATTGAGGTTATTTCCTTTTGTTGTGAAAGGAAAAGTACTTAGATAATTAAATAGACAAACCTCCAATAGTATAACCACTTGGGACGAACTAGTTGCATACTTCCACCAGTAAATAAGTATATTGTAATCCTGTCATCTTTATTTTTGTCCTTCATAACAAAGTATCCAGTAGGTAAATGAATTTGTCCTTCATGACAAAGTACCCAGTAGGTAAATGAATTGTAACAATGAAAAGTTAAAAACCCACTACTCTAGTTAAGACGTTGACTAATATCATAAACAAAGAACCAATACAAATCATTATGGCCTAGTTGTTTAACAGCGTTACGTTGGGTTCACCTCAAAGTGGTAGGCAAATGCTTTGTGGCAGAAGTAAGGAACAAATAAAAGGCTATCCTCTTTCATCCATTTGGATATCTTCTTCAGAAGATCTTTATAGTTCTTCATATGCTGCATCAAGGTCAAAACTGACTCCAAAATTCAAGAAAACGTGGCTTCAACACTAATTCTATTGTTTCAAACTGTTATGTGCAATAAAGAACATGAGCTAGGTGCAAAAAGTAAAAAGTAAAAAGGGATTATAGGAATCAAAGGGACTAAAACAGAAAATTGAACAAAGAAACATACACCATATATACACAATAGTTAGAAACTCGAGAAAGTAAGCCAATTACCTATAAATATAAGAATACAACAGGGGCATAAAAACCAGTATAAAAGTTAAAACTTGAAATAAAGTTAATTAAAATGACCAACAATTAAAGGGGGCAAGACAGCAAAACAAAATCTTAAAATTGAAGCCTCGTGTGTGAATAAAAAATAAGGGTTTTGCCCAACAAAGCTATGAAGAAAATATTTGAATGCCAAAATCTTAAAACTGTCATGATTCAAATTAAAAATCAATTGTCGATTACATATCCCCTGCAGGAAGACCAATTTTTGTCCGGAAAATTAGTCACTCGTAGGTATACTAGAAAAGATAAGGCAGTTAGAAGTTAGTTACGGTTGATTAGGAGGTAGGCTACAACTATAAATAGGAAATCAGTTTAGAAAGAGAGGGGGGAATTTTGTAGAAACAGCCAGGGCTGATTCAGGGAGCATCTCAGGGGAGATCTCTCTTGTACCATTCTATAGATACATTGTTGGAACTATGAGCACTCAATAAACGAGGGATATTTTCTGGCTGAGCACATTGTTGTGACTGTGAGCAGATTAAATTCCGTCTGCTTATTATTATATATATGTAGGCTGTGTATCTGTTAACATCCCCCCTTCCCCATTTTTGTGACTATTAGTGATTATTATATATTCATTTTCTATAACTAAAATTTATTTAAAACATTGCATTGAGAACTGCACGGCTTGCAGTTTCTTCCTAGACTATAGAGTGATTGTTTCCTTTATTCCCCTCTCTCATGGAACAATCAGTTTTATCCATTGTTATAAAAAAACATTATGCATCCTCTTTACCTGGACATGTTCACTGACTTAATAATGTTCAAATAACTTATTGTCTTATGGTAAATTTTCAGACTTTGCATAATACAGTGACATCAGAAGTTGATAAAATGATGCTTACAGATGCACCACTTTAATTTCCTCCTGGGCCGGTAAACTCAGAATAATCTCTCTAAATATCAAAAGTCCCTTGTAGTAGAGTGTTTTTCTGTTACAAGCAGCAGCCAAAAACATTCTTTCTTCTGCCTCACCTTTACAAATAGAAACAATGGACCTTTTCTAATTAATTATATTCAGTTCACAACCTAGGCTAGTGAAAATAAATGAACCAAATTTCAGAAGGAGTGGTCAACCATTAATCACTTCATGTAAATTGAATAATCATTTTGTTTTTAATTTCAGTTGATTGTTCCAAAATTGAAATATGCTTGCCAGTTGCCAGGGTTTTCTAATCATCAGAAAAACAGAAAACATAAGCTATACATCACAATTAGTGACTTGCAACTAAACATTTTCTAATCAATCTAGATTCAATAATCTAGTTCAGCTTTGTTTTAAACCATTTTGCTTCGAAATCTAACAACCTGTTTGTGTCTTGTGAAGCAGTTGACCTTGGCTGGTTTGCGCATCTCAAATTCATAAAGCCATTGACTTTGATAGGTATTTATTATTGCTTCAATTTTTTCTTTGCGATAATTTATTCTGACCCTTCACCCCTGTTCTTTCCCTTTTTTAAATGTTGTCATTTGTTACAAAGTCATGTAACAAAATGCCCTGCCTGCGGTTTAAAGAGTATTCTTGGACCCAAATTTATGTGTCTGCCCAGCCATTCACTCTTTACATTACACTGGCCCTTAATTGCAGTTATCGTAGGAGCTTTTTTACCCGACAGAATTCCATGCATACAATTTCCGAGCTTTCTGAATCACTGAATGCAATTGACTCTTTGGTAATTGATTCTCATTCTAATATTGTCATTAAACTGAACAACTGAGGTGTAATTCCAAATCAACATTTTGTATTAGTAGCTGGAAACCGTGGTTTTCTTCTGTTTTACATGGGCTATTGTGGCCTTGATTATGTATGTAGGTTAGAAAATACAAAAGTCCTTCTTTGGAGGAATTGAGGCGTATCAACCGAAAACTGAAGTATTGTTGGGATCTTAGCTCTCATGACAAGTACTTTCTTTACCCTTAGACACTATATAGAACTACCTGCCGGTCCTGTGCATCACCCAAAAGAAATGATGTTTTATAGAGAAAATTGTGTTATATAACAACTATTGCTTGGTTTACAGGGGAAAGAAGCAGGAGAAGAAATCAAAGCACAAGTCCGAAAAGAGCTCAAATGAAGGACAAATTATGCCATCTCTTGTCAAGTTATATATAGTCATTCCATATGGATAAGGATGACAATTTCTTAGATTCTATTTGGAAACGACAACGATGACGTTTGTCTTAACCGATAGATAACATTTTTGTCATCCTAGATGCAAGAGAGTCAGTGGCCAAGGAATCTTTTGAAAACTACTTCCACTGGCTTACTACTAGTGAGTCTGATTTGGTTGCTTCATTTATGTCCCTCAATTATCGTTTTATGACTTGTTTATGCCCCAATGAACTCATTTCCTGAAATAATCTGGTGCTTGAAACTGCTTAAATTCAAATTCCATTCCCATGGTGTTTAATTTGCCTAAATATTTTGATTGTTGACACATTTCACTTGCGGAAATATCAAATATCTCTGTTTAAACTTGCAAATAATTTCCCCTATAGTTTTCTACAACAAACTGTTAGTGTTAACTATGATGGACAATGATGGACAATGTTAGATTTTGTCTTCTGACATGCTTCTAGCATATAGTAATTTTTATGCTAAAAGAATCAAGAAATCAAACATAATTTATCAATAAATACTAATATAAGTAAAAATTTTCATTATTATTCTTTGAATTTTTATAGTAGGAAATCAAGAAAAGAAGTAAAGAAAGCAAAATCAAGAAGCCTCTGGATTTTAAGATTTTGATTAAAGATTTCACAAAGATAAAAAATGAGAGAAGATTTGGATTAAAGATTTCACAAAGATAAAAGATAAGAGAAGATTTTCACACCTTAATTATAAATAGGGACTTAGGAGGCAAAAAAAAAAAAAAAAACACACAGAGACACTTACGCACAAACTTTCGTATAGCAAAACAAGGAGAAACATTCTTGAAGGATTAAAGTTAGGTCAAGAAGATTGAGATTCAAGATTAAGGGATTTGATTATTTTTCTTCATTTTTAAGATTCTTGATCCACTTTTATCTATTTTTATCAAGACTAGACATAACTATGTCTAACTAATCATCTTTATTGTAGTTAGTGCCAAAACCTAATGTGAACTCCTCTGTAATTGGATTTATTTCTATTATTCTTTTATGCTAAGTTGTTTTATTTTACTTTGTGTTGCATTGATTATATCTTTATTAGGGCTGATCATTGTAATAAAGTTCTGAGAGTTAGGGTTTACAATAGAAATGTTGGAACTTTAATTTCTGACAAGAGTAAAATAACAATTGTTACATTACCTAGGGATATGGATGTATGATTGCAGATGAATAGATGTATTTTCTTAATGATTAGTTTATGAGAGATCACTAAGGAATTAGGGTTTTGATTGGATTAAAAGGTTAAAGTCACTAAGGAATTAGGATTTAACTAGTTTAACGGAAAGATACATTATCTGAACAATTATAATAATTAAATTATTAAATTAGTAATTAATCCAAGTAAAGAAGGTAGGGATCAAAAGGTGAATGTGCTCTGACTACAATTCTTCTTAATAAATTCTTCAAATTTAATTAACTTTGTTTTTAATTCTTATTGCATTTTAATTCTGTTATTTAAATTTCTCAATCCACAATATATATCACAATTCAATTCAATTTTACTTCATCCAATTTAAAGATAATAGTCACAATAAATTTGATGTTTCAATCCTCCTGGAGACGATACTCTTCTTATCACTTTATTACTTGAAACGATCGATGCACTTAACGAATTCGCAACATCTTCCCAAATGAAATACAATATAATCTTAATTGCTTACATGCTGCCCCACCCCCTCTCCTTTTCCTTAATGATGGGTCATCTAAAGTGTGAATGTACTATGAGGCAATGAAAATATAAATTATAATCATGAGAACATGGAAGGCATAGGGGTTAGTAAATCCATTTTTTTTAATCCATTGGAATTGAATTCAGGTATCAGAAAGTTTATAATAATTCATTAACACTGCTCAATTTAGCTAGAGGACCTCCTTGTGATTTGTTAACAACTGTTTGTATTCGAATAATTTTTTTATGCCTATTCAACATTGTGATTTATTGATCCACTTGACATTCTAATCCCTAGAATGACATCTTAATTCTGAAAACCTGTATCTATTTATTTTCTTGTTTTTTTTATTATATTTGCTTTAGTATTGACAAGATTATAGAAACGTTTCTTATTTTTAAATGAAATATGTATATTTTTATATTGAAATTTGTCAAAAATATTAGTCTATCGTAATCTGTACTTACACAATTTGAATGTATCGATACAACAGTTCAAGGATGGGTGCCCGTTGTCCACATGTAGATCCAACCCAATAAAAATTGAAAAAAAAATTGAGATTTTAATAAATTAAAAATAAAATAAAAATCATTCTTTCTATTAAGTTGGACTGGCTTTCATATTTGATTTTAAACATCAATCCAAATAGAATTTATACATACACGCATATATTTTTATTTATAAATTTATGACATTACTCATATTTATAATTATATATATATATATATATATACATTGTTAAGTTATAACAATTTATAAAAATATAATAATTAAAGATAATTTTTAGTAACTATTTGAGTAAAATATATAAATATTAGGCTTCAATATGTTTCTACTTTCAAATTTGTTATAATTTTTTGTCCTCCATATTTAAAATTTAATTGTTTTTGTCTTGTGATTAGTGTGTTTGTTAAATTTAATTAATATATTATATATGTTTCAAAAATATTATATTAATAATATTATTAAAATTAATTATATTATTTTGAAAATATAATAAATATCACTATTTAATGTCTATATAATTTTTTCTTTTGGTGAAAATGTTTATAATATTCCATTAATAAAATATTATACTTTTCTCAAAAAAAAAAATATTATACTTGCTTAAAGTCTAATTTACTTATATAATTGTTTTAACATATGTGCATGAAAGAGATAAATTCTAGAGACATTTGGGATCAATTTTTGAGACCCTAATAACAAAATATTCTATGGACCAACAATCCAACATTCTAACGACTTTCATAGAACAAGAATATCAAATATTACATGACCATCTAATTTACTTAAACATAACTATTTCACACACCATGATATTGCAGGATTGCTATGCACCACCCATTATCAATTATCACCCATAAAGTTTAGGCTTTAATTAACATATACCCTTTTTTTCGTTAAAAAAAAAACTTGTATCCATCCCTTTCATAACTTTTCTGCCTCAGCTACATATTCTTTCTTTTTTTTCCTCGTCATAGCACTAACTACCTCTCAATTTCTCCCTCTTGTTTTTTCCTTTTTCTTTCTATGTCTCTTTTTCTTCCATCCCAACACACCCCAAAATGGAATCCCAAAATGGAATGCATCTTTGGCATTTCCACCACTTACTCAATAGGCTCCGTGTCAAACCAACTTCTTTTGATGTCAAAGACGCCCTCAACAGGTTCAGTGCCTGACCAAAATAGGCACAATAATGAACATGACTTCTAAATTGAAACGGGCCTAGAGGGTAACATGGAAGAAATATTAACCAAATTAAGACAAATGCAGACTAAATCTATTGATATGAATCAAATTTTCATAAAACAAATATCGTGGCGTTGCGAAAGAACAAGTTGTCGAGAGTGGATTGCGAATATGATTACCTCATGTGACTTCCTTATTTCCACCATATGTTTCTCCAAATCATCAAACTGGACATTCCGAAGCTCTTTAAGATACTGAATGCTAGAAGTAGTTGTCAATTGACTCACTTTCAGATCATCGTTCACAACAAATAGACACGGCCTCTTCATAAATCCCACAGCAGCTTCTCTTGCTCCATCAGAACATCTTGGGTCATAAAGTTTCAGTTTTACTGGATTTTGTAACATATCTTTTTTCTTTGAAATCATTGTACGCCCCTCATTATTATCTTTCACTGCTACAGTACCACACCAATAATCAGGAGTGTATTCTTGTGAAGCATTTAGTGGATTGCTCCCACAACCAAATTGATGAGCGACCCTTGGATTCAGTAAAGATTTGTTTGATGACCCTATGAACCATGATGGATTGAGATTCTTCACACTCGCGTACAAGTTATCTATGCTTCCCAACGATGATTTGCCATTCATAAGGTTCAGAATAGATCCAAGAGGTGTTGTGAGGAAGCTGACTAGAAAATCAACAAAATCTCCATCTGCTTCAGCAAACAGAACCTTGTTCTTTGATTTGCTCACCATTAGCTTGATTTCTGCAGAACCTTTCCAATGACTCGGGCCAGTATCGGGTGAGAAAGAGTACGATGGCTCAATTTTTGTTCTGTTTGGAATGAATGCATCACTTAGTGGAGATTTGGAGGTTAATGCATGCTTTAATATGCTAAATATCTGAAAAAGGAAGAAAACAGAAAGTAAGAACAAAGCAAGTTTTAATTCATCAAACAAGGAAATTTCATACCAGTACCAAAGTATTCTGTAAAGGAAAGGTCTTGCGAATCTACAACTTTACATACATACATACATAAGTCATAAGTGCAAGTCACAAAAATGTTTTGAATCCAATGTATCTGAACTTTCTGCCACAAAATAATCATTTTTATCCCTTAAATGTATTTTTTTAATCGGCATAAACTTACTACCACTATTTGTTTCCCAATACAAATCCATGCTCAAGCTTTTAAGTGCGCCATTCTAACATACTAATTGAAAAAAATGTCTTATTTGATTTAGAAATATGGAGGATTGAAGAGAAACACAAGGCAAAATCCCAGTTCCCTAACTTTTGCCGGCCCAACAATATTTGGTGGAATTTATTTTTTCTACGACTCCCTTCCCCTCCTTTCAACCAAATGAATATAAAGCAATAATACCTCCCTCGGGCCAACGTCTTGAGACATTTCTTTCATCTTGCTGAAGTCTGTGTGTCCAAATAGGAGGGGTTTTTGAAGGGAGGAACTTGGAGAGCTTCGGAGCACTGTCAAGTCATCAAAGATCAAGAACATGGCATCCCCTTTAACGAAAACACCGTCGACCCCAGCAGCCTCGTCCTTGGACTCTTCCAGCAGCTCCATTTTCTTTTGCATCCATTTTCTACAGGAACACCTTGCCCCATCAAAAGTACTCAGCAACAAATCACGTCCTTTTGAACAGCTGTGACACATGAAATACTTTGTGGGCTCAGTATCATCCACCTTCACTTTTAGTCTCTGGTAAGAGGCTTCTAATGGGTTGCCTGGAGAAAGCAACATTTTCTGGCAGATGTTGTTCCAGAAAACATCAGGGCTCAAATTTTGCACACTCTCGTACAGATTGTTGATGCTACCAATCTGTACCGGTTGCCCAAATTGGTTCCCAAGCCGGATGATAGTTCCCAATGGAAGGGTCAGGAAACTAAAGAGAACATCTACAAAGTCTCCACTTGCTTCTGCCATAACTACACGTGTTTGTTCATTGTCCATCCAATATCTCAGAGGGATTGTTTCTTCTTGGTTGGAAGCCATAGCTGAAGCATAAAACTAAACATTAGTATTCATGAAACGAGAAAAGAAAAATGTAAATGTTATACTGAAATTTCTGATATCTCAACTTAATTGTTCGTGTGATATCTCAACCCGGTATCCTTTCCTTAATTCAACATAAAATCACAAAATTCTTACAAAATTCAAAAGTTGTATTACGATTCCAAATATCAAAAAACTCTATTGAAGAATATTGTGAGAACCATACCAAATTAGTCAGTTCACTTAATCATGAAAACCAATCTTGCAAAGAGCTATTCAAAGCTCAAACCAGGCGAACTAGATAAAATTGGCTAGAACCAGCCCGTTGGAAAAGTATTTTTTTATTAAAAAAATATTATAATCATTGATACAATTCTAATTCAATATTATGTTGATTGATATTATATCAATTATATTTAGTTTACTATCTAAAACATATATTTATTTATTTATTTTACTATATGATATTTTTAAACTTTTATTTGTAATATTTGTAATTAGTATAAGTATGTTAAATGATGATGTGACACTTTATAGAGACAAATAACACTTATGTTAGTTTCATTAAATACTTAAATATATTTTTTATGCATAGAATATATTTTTTTTAGTTTACTATTTAAAAAATATATTTTTTTATTTTATTATATGACATTTTTAAACTTTTACTTTTAGTATTTGTTGTTAGTTTAAATCCATTAAATAATGATGTGATATTTTATTAATTTCTTACATCATTACTTAACGGATGATATGATACTTTATTAATATATTATGTTATCATATCGATGATAAAATAAAAATAAATTTGATAATAAACTAAAAAATATACATTATAGATATAAAAATATATTTAACTCTACATTAAATTATGTTATAGATACAACTCGATCGCACTTGTTGAGCCAGCATAGGGAAGTTTCTAAATTTTATAATACCTACTTGAATGGTCGCCTCAGGTAACAATATTCTAAAAAGACTTGAGAAGTAGTTCGACCTAGTCATATAAAGAATTATTGGAAAAACCAATACGGGATCCAGATAGATCAAGCTAACATTTAATTAAGCGCAACATGTTTTATTACACGCCAAAAATCCTCATCTCAGCTACATCACTTTTAACTTTTAACTTTCAATGACATAAGAAAATGTATAACAACGACAACAATTATTACAAAAGTTGAATTAATTAGTATAAGTAAGTGCAACATATTTTATTATACTTCAAAAATCCTTTAATTTCTTAACAACCATCCTAGAATAAATTAGACATACATCGTTGATTAATTACTTCATTCGTTGGTGGACGACCATCTCATATAACAATTTTCTAAAACGACTTCAAAAGTAGTTCTAACTAGAGTCATGCAAAGAATAATTAAAAAAAGCTTAATTAAGTTTTTTATATATAAAAATAGATTTTTTTAGATTATTATCTAATATTTACTTTTTTAATTAAGAACCTGAAAAAAATTTATGTTTTAACATAACATTTGTTATTAATTCACTTTTATTAAGTAATGACATGATAGACGAAATGTCACATCATCAAACTTTATCACTTTATCACTGACACTTTATTATCATTACTTTAATAGAAAGGAACTAATGATACTACATTAAAACATAAAATATTTTCAAGTACTTGGTTAAAAAAAATAAATATAAAATAGTAATCTAAAAACGACTTATGCTTTAGGTATAAAAAATTTAATTAAGCCATAACAACAACAACATGGGATGGATATATAGATCAAAGTAACGCTTAATTAAGGGTAACATGAATGTTTTACTTTATGCCGAAAGTCGTTACCTCAGCTGCATCGCTTTTAATTTTTTAACTTTTCATTGATATATATATATATATATCAATGAAAAGTTAAAAAATTAAAATATATATATATATATATATATATATATATATAAAAGAAATGTATAATAACGACAACAGTTGATACAAAAGTTGAATTGATTAGTTTAAGTAAGGGCAACATATTTTATTATACATAAAAAATCCTTTTCTATGCTGCATCACGTTTAATTTTTTTTTAACTTTCCAATGGCGGAACAAGCAAATGAACAACAACGACAACAAGTCAACAATTATAAAAAAAAGTAGACTTCAATTCAACGTATTTGGTGGGTGTCACATGCTAGACCGTAGCATGCGAAAATGAAGAGATGCAATACATAAATGCCTGTATTTGCTATATATTTTCAAAGCAAGTGATGATTTATCACAGGATTTTTTATACAGATTTCACTTGCTTCTGCCATAACTACACGCTTTTGTTCATTGTCCACCCAATATCTCAAAGGGATTGTTTCTTCTTGGTTGGAAGCCATAGCTGAACCATAAAACTAAACATTAGTATTAATGAAACGAGAAAAGAAAAATGTAAATGTTATAGTGAAATTTCTGATATCTCAACTTAGTTGTTCGTGTGATATCTCAACCCGATATCCTTTCCCTAATTCAACAAAAAATCACAAATTCTTACTAAATTCAAAAGTTGTATTACGATTCCAAATGTCAAAAAACTCTATCGAACAATATTGTCAGAACCATACCAAATTAGTCAGTTCACTTAATCATGAAAACCAATCTTGCAAAGAGCTATATTCAAAATTCAAACCAGGCAAACCAGATAAAATTGGCTAGAACCAGCTTGTTGGAAAAGTATTTTTTTGTATTAAAAAATAATATTGTAATCATTGATACAATTCTAATTCAATGTTATGTTGATTGATATTATGTCAATTATATTTATTTAATTCTAACTACATTTTTTTTGGTGTTATTTCTAGGTGTACTTAAATGTTAAGATGAGAGTATTTGATTTAGTTTCATGCTTAATTTTAAATTATGAGTTGTGAGTTATAAAAATGAAAACTGAATTTTCTTATAAAAAAATATAATTGAACTTTAATTTTTATATGCGGTTATCAATATTATATTTCTTTATTTAGCACACCTTAATATATTATATTAAAATTTAATGTTATTTAATTATTCGATATTCAATCACAGTTTGATTATATATATAAGCAGTTGGATTATATTAAATTTTTTAAGTATTGTCTTTACTGAATAATCTATTTTAAAAAGTTTTGATAATAAATAATGAAGGTTGAAAACATGTATACAGTACACACAAGTAATACTTAAGTTAGATACATTAAATGCTTAAACATGTTTTGCATACATATAATATATTTTATTTTAATTTACTATATATCTTGAATATACTTTTTTATTTTACTATTTGACATTTTTAAATTTTTATTTTTATTATTTGTCGTTAATCTAAGTCCATTAAGTAATGATATATGACACTTTGTTAATTTTTCACATTATTATTTAATTGATGATATAATATTTTATTAGGATGTTACGTTATTACTTAACCGTCAATACTAATGGTAAGTATCAAAAGCAAAATTAATTTTGAAAATATCAGATGGTAAAATAAATAAATAAAAATATTTTTTAAATAATAAACTGAAAAAATATATACTATAAGTGAAAAAAAAATTTAAGTCTACATTAAAATATGTTATAGATACAACTTGCACTTGTTAAGCCAGCACAGGGAAGTTTCTAAACTTTATAATACCAATTATATTTAAATATTTATTATAAAGCGAATGAGATAACTTTTATGTCAATTATATTTCTCGTAATATTATGTAATATCATTACTCGATTAATTAATCAGTGACTTATTGGAAATTAGGTGGAACATCTTTATTAATAACCATTGTAGAATAAATTATCCGTATATTGTTGATTACTTGAATCGTTGGTGGCTGGCTAGCAGACAATCGCTACATGTAACAATATTCTAAAACGACTTGAGAAATAGTTCGACCTAGTCATATAAAGAAATAATTGGAAAAAATCAATTAATTGCAAGTGAATCAATTGACGCATAATTGTTCTATCTTAATAAATGATTGAGTTTAATTTTTGGATATATTTGTGGTCTATACCAAAACAAATAGATAATTCCAAATTATTATTAAAATATTTTTAATATCTTTTATTTCTTATAATTAAAAGTTTCAAATATTTATTTCTTATATTTAGGATAGGGTTGGACATTTTGATACATCCCACCACTGACATATATATATATATATATATATATATATATATATATATATATATAGAATTTGTATTCATTAAATTTATAAGCTAAGTATATGCATTACGGTGATTTTGTTGTAGCCCGAGGAGTTGACAAGTTAGGCCGAACGAGTTAGGTGGACTGGGACTGAAGACTCTACCCCACCAAATTTATGGTGGACTGACATGCCGATTCCACTAAACCATATTATCACTCCTACTTTTGTTGTGATTGGTGGATCATAATTTTCTGCATCTAGCAAATTAATTAGGAAAATATTTGATGGATACTCACAATGTTATCATACGTCCAATGAGAGAAGTAAAAAAAAATATAGATATGATAAAATTTATAATATGATAGAAAGAGAGATGAAAAAAATAAAAATTATTGAAAAGGTGTTTAAAATAATAAAATGTTTATGTATCATTACTCGATTAATTAATCACTGTCTCATATAGGTGGGTTAGGTGAAACATCTTTCTTAACAACCATTGTAGAATAAATTAGCCGTATATTATTGACTACCTGAATGGTTGGTGGCTGGCTAGCGGACGCTCGCCTAAGGTAACAATATTCTAAAACGACTTGAGAAGTAATTCGACCTAGTCATATAAAGAAATAATTGGAAAAACCAATACGCTATCGAGATAGATCAAACTGACATTTAATTAAGGGCCACATGTTTTATTACACGCCAAATATATATCCTTATCTCAGCTACATCACTTTTAATTTTTAACTTTCCAATGACCTAACAAAATGTATAATAACAACAATCGTTACAAAAGTTGAATTAATTAGTATACGTAAGTGCAACATGTTTTATTTTACTTCTAAAATCCTTTTCTCTGCTGCATCACGTGTAATTTTTTAACTTTCTATTGGCACATACAAATGTACAACAACGACAACAATTGTTACAAAACTAGACTTCAATTCAACGTATTTGGTAGCGTGTGATCACGAGTGAGGCAATTAATTAATGAAATAGATAAAGGCCTGTATTTGCTATCTTTTCAAAGCAAGTGATGATTAAATCTTATCACATGGTTTGTTCTACAGATTTCACTGTGCCAATATTGGTTTTCTCTACTTCATTTTCAAAGTGATCTCAATGCTTTGAAGTGATTGGAGGAACCGTGGTTACTAATATTATTGACCTAATATATATTTAAGTCATCAGCTACTTTGTTGTGATTGCTGGATCATAATTTTCTGGGTCTGGTAAATTAATCAGTGTCTGAAGGGCTGGTTAGTTGGACCGTCGCATGTAAGTTACATAACCATCGTAGAATAAATTAGACATATATCGTTGATTAATTACTTTATTCGTTGGTGGATGACCATCTCACATAGCGATTTTCTAAAACGACTACAAAAGTAGATCTAACTAGAATCATGCAAAGAATAATTAAAAAAGGCTTAATTAAGTTTTTCATACCTGAAAAATTGGTTGTTTTAGATTATTATTACTTTAACATTCATTTTTTTTCAACTAACTATCTGGAAAAAAAATGTTTCAATGCATTACTTGTCGTTAGTCTCCTTCCGTTAAGTGATGACATGACAAACGGAGTGTCACGTCATCAATCCTAATCACGAACACCTCGTTGTCACATCATAGCCACGTCATCACCTTCTTTGTCTTCTCCTTTATTTTCTCCCCCTTCTTCTCCTTCTCCAACAAAAGCCACCACCATCGCCGACCGTGCCACACCACCACTGTCGACCACGCCACAACATCAACCTCGTATATTAAAATCCCTAAAAAGAAAAAGTGAGGTTACTTAAGTGAGCACCTACGCGAGCAGAGGAGCTACATTCGTTTGGTTTCGTTGCTCTCCTCTCAGTACCAATAGAAAAAGCAAAAATCGCATTCACATTCCTCCACGAAGATGACAATGATGACTAGTGGAGAAGAAGTCACAGTGGGAGTTCAGATCCAACAAAAGAGCATAATGGTGCTCCCATATTTCCTCTAGATCATGAATCTCAAGTATGTGAAATTAGGTTACCACTACTTGATCTCCAACCTCATTACCCTATTTCTGGTCCCTTTGATCCTCGTCATGCTAATCTAGGTATCTTAGACCACCGACCTCTGCCATCTCTGTCTCCACCACCAGTACAACCTCCTCACCATCCTCAACTTCTATGTCATCCTCGTCTTTGGCCTCACCCTCTACGTCGTCGGTAGCCTACGCGCCGTTTACCTCCTCTACTCCTCATACTTTCGCCCCGCTGACCCCTTCAAGGCCCTTTTCCTGAGCTTCATGGACCATTCCTACCTCATGGTTTTGGGCGCAATCTGACCGAGGCAAAGCATTGACTTTTGGGGTCGAAAACCCATCCTTTAGCAACCCTATTTTCTCTCTGACTCCTTCAAAATCAAAATCCGATTCTTCATTGACGCCATGAATGCTATGGTGGTGGGGTTTTGAGGGGGTGGATTGTCTTTGGGAGAGGAAGTGTGTGGTTTTATTTGTTGGTGTGGCCAAGAAGTTGATGTTGAGTGGGTCATCGTGGCAAGGGAGTGATTCCAGCGATGTGACAATGAAGATAGAGGGAAAGTTGGCTATGATGATGAAGTGTCTTGACGAAGAATTAGGATAATCGAATGAGGGTGGCGCCGTGATGCGATCGATGGTTGTAGTGTGGTGGTGGTGGTTTTCATTGGAAAAAGGGGAGAAAGAGAGAAGGGGAAGAGGAAGAAAGTGATGACATGACAATGAAGTGTAAGTGATAAGATTTAATGACGTGACACTTTGTCTGTCACATCATCACAAGTTGACTAATGACATATAATTACATTCAAACATAAACATATTTCAGGTAATTAGTTAAAAAAATGTTAAATAATAATTTGAAAATAACTTATTTTTCAGATATAAAAAATTTAATTAAGTGAAAAAAACAACAACACGAGATCGATATATAGATCAAACTAACGCTTAATTAAGGGTAACATGTATGTTTTACTATACGCCGAAAATCCTTATCTCAGCTGTCTCACTTTTAATTTTTTAACTTTCCATTGACATATATATATATATATATATATTGTTAAAATTTTCTATATACTTAATGATCTAATCATTTTCACAAATAATATTAGATCAATGCGGAATGAAATAGAATATAAATACCTCCCGCCATTGCTGCTTGAATTGAGTTGTAATACTGCAATGTGAAGTGATTTCTTGAGTCTTCCAAACTCTTCTCTCAA
Source organism: Glycine tomentella (assembly GCA_007407185.1). Classification (NCBI taxonomy): domain Eukaryota; kingdom Viridiplantae; phylum Streptophyta; class Magnoliopsida; order Fabales; family Fabaceae; genus Glycine; species Glycine tomentella. The sequence goes on along the minus strand of PYAF01002509.1, from coordinate 203 downwards.
TTTACACTGGATGGTGTATATGCACTTTATATGTGAGTGAGTTCAGGGACCACAGAAATTGAAGATACACACCTATATATAGACCTTTCCATCAAAGGTAGTTATGTGTGTATGGTTATGATGGGAAGTTAACAGCGGTTAACAGCGGTTGAGATAAGAGTAGTTAACTATAGGAATAGTTATGACTATCCATAGGAATAGTT
>PYAF01002508.1:35422-64763 GCA_007407185.1 Glycine tomentella | reverse complement strand
CTCTAGTAGTTCTAGGATTTACGAAAATAGGAGAGATTTGTCTTATGTAAACTTAAGGATAAAATTATCAGTCAATTGAAGGAGGTAAGGCTTATAAGGGATTGTGTCTGACCACAATTACTTCTCATTGGTAATCTTTCAACCTTACATTTACTGTTTTGTTTAATTTCCATCTCAATTCAATACAATCATCCAACTACTTTGCGTATTCTTCTGTTTCTTGTTCAATCATAATTTTTATAATTATTGCGGAATCTTTCCAATCCCTGTGGAGACGATACTCTACTTACACTTTTATTACTTGTTAAACGATCGGTGCACTTGCCGTATATACATTCACATAAATCGCGCAACAAGCACTTTACACATTCAGGGACAAAAATGACTACTTACCCTTAATTTTATAAAATACTTCATTCGAGTGTACAAAGTTAATTAGATTGGATGTAACGAAAGGTGCTAGTTTCTTCTAAACATATATGACAGATTATAGTTCGAATTTAGTTAAGATAGATGTTATATTTGGGGTATACGATAGTACTTCTGAAAGGAGATATTTTTGAAAATAAAAATAGACTGATGACATAAATTAATAAAATTTGTTTGAGCAAAACAATATTTAATTTCAGGGATCTTCAAAAACAAAAATTAAGGGGATTTTAAAAAATAATTATACATAGTTTATGAAAATTAGATAAGCTATTCAGTTCATAAAAAAAAAAAATAATAAGCTATTCAGAATGTAATCAAAAGGAAGAAATTACATAAAAAGATCTACCACTTGAAATTATATAAACAATGTCTTGGCCCAGAAAAACCTCCGTCTATTTAGCATAATTTTAAATTCTTGTATGATTTTGACAATTTAATACAATCATTTGTTTAATCAAATACGGTAGACCTTTTTGTCTTTTGTGTGTAGTATACCACTGCACTAGGTATCTAAATTCAATGTCCGTGAATGGATCACCTTACTAATCAAATGAAAACGAGGTGCGTAACAAAAACCTAAAACTCACCATCAATCATTTTACACCATACCCAATTTGAAATAAAGAAAAATAAATAATAGATGAAAGTAAGTGATGCTATGGATAGAATGGATATAAATGAAGCATAAAGCTACAAGAGACATTATAGTTATGAAAAACCCACAACAGATAAGAAGGAAATATATTTTGTTGATTTGAAAATTCTGTTTGTACGTAAAGGGTATAAAGACTTATCAACAAATTGTAAACATAAATGGTAATAGTTTAGTTTAATTAAGTAATTGAGTATTGGGATTTCAATATTTTTCAGTGGACTCACATTCTCCAATAAAAAATAATCATTATTTATGAAGAAGATAATTTTATATCAATTTGAAGCTCAAAGAAAGAAAAAAAGGTATAAGATTTTAATACAGATAAGATCAAATTCAAGAAATACGAGAGCTACTCTCTCAGAAAGTAGTGTATAGTGTGGCTGTGGCACAGTACTATAGAGGTACCAATTTAAATATTTAGAAATGAAACAAGTGTTGGAATTTTGGAGTGTGATTGCAATTGGACCGTGTGACTTGTGAGGTCCCATTTTGTGAAGTGTGAACAGAGAACTAAATTGGTGGAGTGGATGCAATCTCTTTCTTTCTTCTTATATGTAGGAGTGGAGGCAATTTTAAGCTTTGGAGCAACGCAAAAATCATTAGACTATAAATGATCGATCGTGGGCGTGGGACATTGTGTGTAAAGGTTATAAAAATCATCATTATACACTCATTTAGTATATGAAAGAGACGTAATAGGTAATGTAATTATGTAACTTAATAAAAGGGAAATCCGTTCAAAAAAATAAAATGATGGGTGGGGGAAAAACGGTAAATTATTGAGCAAGTATATAAATAGGATAAGTATATTTATATATTTATTTTATTTTATCTTCTTTCTATCTATTTTTTTATCTCTTTCTTTCTAATATTGAGATGAACACTTTACAGTAATGATGCCTACAAGAGAAGAGGATGCAGACGCAAGTGCTGTGCTTAGACAATTAAGAACTAAAGTTTTATCAGTCAAGGGCGGGGAGTGGGCCTAGCTATATTCACCCACATTTGACTTGTGCAACATGATTATTTACACGGAGCATATATTTATAATTGCACAAAAATCATAATTTGTACTAAGCCAATCATACACTAGCAAAAGAAAATTGAACATCATTTTTTTTTATTTCATTATGGAACACGGTTATCCTAGTAAATAAACCGGTCATCAACATATAAACTTAACGGAATCATAAATCATTACATCAATTCTAAGAATGAATATCATTAATTACTTTTATAATGTATAAAGAATTCTTTCTAGCTTAAAAGCTTTAGCTCACGTGAAACGAAACTATTTTCAATCATAAACAACTTGAATTTGACCGTACCTCAAAAGTTCAACTTTCAATTTAATTTAATTTTGTCATCCTCTTTCCTTAGCAAGTCTTTCACCTAAAAAATGTATATCAACTGGTATTTTTTTAGTTGTTTTATTCAACATTTCTTGCCCGCTGATATTAAGTTAATTAATATTGAATGAATGCACGCTATTCAATATAAAATTTAACTAACTTTATAATTAATAGAAAAAAGAAAAGTTACAAAAGTTGGGTAAGGTAGCACAAAGGCTTGTGTTTGATAGACTTCGCAAGGATTTTCATTGGCACTCTACTCTAGGGATAACAAAAAGATTCGCATTCATGAATATCCATGTATAAAATCCACAATGGATATAAAAACAAGTAGTGTTGATGGATATTCGCTACTTGTGAATGCGGGTATTTCAGTTACATGTTAGTTATCGGGCGAGGGAGAATATTGTAGTACTTGCACCCGTGGATACCTGCTATACGTAAAAATACCAAACTAACCTCTCTCTCTCTCTCACACACACATATACAACCATAACTTAAAGAAAAAAAAAAAAAAAAAAAAAAAAAACTAATCAATCTATTCTACACTTTGCTCCTCTCATTCAAATAGTCATTCACTCACTCGCTCATGTGACGCTCTCCCTCACGAGTCACATACGCACGACCTAGGCCACCCTAACTCCCTCCCTCCCTCAACACGCTATCCCTACCCGACTTTTAGTGGCGGAGTCACTTTATAACCAACAATGATTATAACACTAACTAATTTTTAATTTTTTTAATAATTATATATACTTATATAAATTAGGATTAAAAATAAATTTTGGCATGCATTACCTAAAATTTGGCATGGACTAACATTATTTCTTGGCTCCGCCGCCACTGCCCACTTCCCTCACTAATCACACACCTCTCCTTCATTACTGCATCGTACTGACACAACAACACAACCTTGTCGTTGTCACACCGCACAACCTTGTCATCAACAATGCTCTCCCTCACAACCTTGCACCCCCGCACCGTATTGGCAAATCACTGCCTTTCACTCTTTTAAGCTCCAGCCTCCTATTTTTTTTTTTTCTTCCTTTCACACCGTTTTTTCTCTTCAATCATTCTGCTAAAAGGAGGAGAGTTGAGCACAGTACATAAGCATAGAATAAAGTGTGCAAGGGAAACTGCTTTTCCAAGCTGAGAAAGAAACAGCACAACAAGGGTGTTTAGTATTATTATTATTATTATTATTATTCTTTGTTTGTTTGTCATGAGCTTCCACAAGCTCATAGTGTGGAATGTGCCACTACTCTTGGTGGTGGTGGTGTTTGCATGCTCACTGATTGGTCATGCTTCAGCTTATCTGTCTTATGATCATAAGGCTATCACCATCAACTACAAGAACCATTTTCTATTGGAATATTTCAGGTATTGAATTTCTATAATTGTATTTTTCTTGGTATGATCTAAGAGAAAGAAGTAGGAATCATTATAAGCAGTTGATGTATACTTTTTAAGAATTCAATTTATTAGACAACTGCATGTTATGAGTTATATATCATGACATGATTGAGTAGTTTATCCATTACTACTTGACCAACTCTAACTATGTTTCTTTATTTCCGTTTATTCTTCTGTCATGGATACTATCAAGCACATTATTTCACTTTGGAAGCTAGTAATTGTCCAATAGTTTCAGCATAATCTTTCATATACTGAACCTAGTATGTATTTTCTTGTGATCAGGAACTGCATATCGAATGCTGGTGTTCTTGGCCCAATTACATTAAGTGGTCTTAATGAGGAGAGAAGGGACTTAACTTGGCAGAAGTTGTCATACAAGGTTCTTTTCAAACATTCTCCGTGCTTTCTCTTTCTCATTATTACTTCAGTTTGCTTGAGATTCATTTGAATGCATGTTTTAGGTTGGTCTTAAAGGTGAAGCCAATTTTCTGTTCCTTTAGACTATTTTATGTTTGTTTATCATTTTTGCTATTTTTCGTTATGTCCAGAATACTATGTTGTTGGATTAACTAAATTAAGGATGTCTTAAGCCAAGGCTTTAATGGTGGATTAACTAAATTGTTTTAAGGTCCACCCAAAATGGTATTTTGTTTTAAAATTCATCTATTTTGATGAAAAAGCCCTGACCTAACTAGTCTTAAACCAAAGAAGTTTTGTTCAATTCCTAAGGCACTGATTGTTTTTTCTATTTTCTGAGTTGGTAAGGATGAAATTCCTACTTACTGCTACATGGATATACACCATGCTTCAATGAGTGTTTTTTCTGCATTTCCAGAATTACTTTTTGGACTTTCGGAATTGCTTCCAATATATTATTCCGGGAGTAATATGAGAAGTGCAAGGAAGCAATTGCATGCTTAAATTACACAGCTTGAGCAATATTTATGGCCATACCTGTGGACCGAGCTATATTTGGGTCATCATTCATCATAAATATTTTAGGAAGATTCTTTTTCTAGATACACTTCCTATAGTTTTTTCTTTTAAAATCACCATCATGGGGATTCAGCATTCTAGAAGTATACAAAATGTTAATACTTCTGAATCTAATTCCCTGAATATAATATATACTATGCTTTATTTTACAAAGATCAATTAAATCCTATTGCCTTAGATGGTTATAACAGTTTCTATGATAAATTAAGACTGTTACGTGATACTTGTTGGCAGAGGATAAGCAAGATTCATAGCATACTTAGATTTTGACTTCAAACTAAGTTTAAGTAAAATCTTAAATTAAAATCTCTATTATAACTCTACCAAACATTTAAATAAACAAGTTTCTACAGAAAAGCATAAGTAAAATATATGTATGATTCTTGATTATTTTTTTAAGTTTTCCTTGTATATTACTTAATAAAAACTTAATCGTTTGTTAATTTCCAACATCCATTATGTAAGAGTGCCTTTTAAAATCCTAGGCATTTTTTACAACATCTTATTTTTATTGTTTCATTCTAGGGGGAGAAATGTTTATGTCTAGTTTTCCTCACATCAAGAACTAACTACAATGGATCAAAATCAAGCACGAGAAGATGAGGTTGGTATTTTTTTTTTAAATGGAAAGATATCTGCCTCAACTTGTTTGTTTTGGTAAAAATAGAAAATTCTCCATCCCTTTCTCTTTAAACACCCCTGTTCTTTATTTTTATGTCATCAAATCCTAAGCTAATAGGTGAATAATTTAATATATAATATTGTGTCTTATTTTCTACATGTCATTTTAATTTTAATAATACCAAATTAATTGTTTATTGTTTTGTTAAGATTAATTAATTACTATTTATTGCAAATGCATAGCTATTTGATTTTTGGATTATGACATTCATGACTTTATTTTTTTCAATTTACCAAGGCAACAATAAGTAGTTCTTTTAATATATATATATATATATATATATATATATATATATATTATAAAAAAAAGTTGATCTAGGACGGTTGTTAGGAAAACCGTCTTAGAATGTTCATATTCAAAGACGGTTATTCCTAAAAACCGTCTTAGATTAGATTTATTTAAAAAAAAAAATTACACTAATCTAAGACCGTTATTAGGGATAACCGTCTTAGAATGTTCACATTCTAAGACGGTTTTCCTAACAACCATCTAAGAAAGTGAGAGATACAAAGACGGTTTTGATAACCATCGTCGAAAGTGATGACTTTTAACGACGTTGTATACGAAGACGGTCGTACAACCATCGTAGAAAGACACAAATAACCGACGTAAAATGCATGTTTTGTAGTAGTGTACATAACATACAATTACCAATTAAATAGTTATATCTAAACAAACTGAAACATCCACTACCAAATTTAAGAGAATATCCAACTTTATCAAGTTTGGATAACGAAACCAAATTCCTAGTTATACTAGGTACATAAAGAGTTTCCAATAAGTCCAAATGATGTATAGTGTCTAAGATTAACTATATGTCCCAACAGCTTTCACTGATGCCTTTATTCCATTGCCCATGAAGACAAACTTTTCATTTGATCTTGTGTTGTGGGTTGTAAGGAATCCCTGCATCACATTACAAACATGAGTTGTACATTCAGAATCAATCCACCAACTATTATTAGGAGCTTTAGCTAATTTTGATTCATAACATACATAAGCACTAGGCTTACATTTCTTCTTAAACCAAGCCTTACGATTTGAGCAATTTTTTTGGAGATGCTTTGTCTTACCACAAAAATAACATATGTTTCTTTTATGTTCCTTCTTGTGAATCTTAGAAGAGGAACTCTCATTGATCTTTATAGCTCCTCTTCCATTCTTCTCATGTTTCTTGATGCCTTTCTTTTCATCTCCTTGTTTCTTAACGTAATGAATGAAGTGACTTCCCAGGTTCTTATGTCTGGTCTCTTCCTGAAGTAATATATTGTACAGTTCATGCACATTCCATTTGTCTTTCACAGTATTATAGTTCATTTGGAAATGACCATATTCAGACGGTAATGAGTTCAGAATGTACTGCACCTCAAAATTTTCAGCCACTTCCATTCCCAATGACTTAAGTTTTGCTGCAATGTTAGACATTTTGATCACATGCTCATGCATAGTCCTTGAACCATTATATTTCATAGTGGTCAAGGTACTCATTAACGTCCCAGCAAGAGACTTGTCAGCAGTTTGGGAGCGCTCTTCCGCATTTTTCAGCATTTCCTTGACACTTTTAGTTTTTGGAAGAGTTGACTTAATGTTGCCAGCTATGTTCATCTGCATACATAACAAACTCAATATGTTTGATTTTTCCCAGTTTTGATAATGGGTCTTTTCTTCATCAGTGTTAGCATCAGTAATAACACCTGACTTTTCTTCTCTTATAGCCATATCCATATCCAAAACACCAAGGTGAAACTTGATCTGCTATTTCCATTCAGAGAAGTTAAGACCATTAAAAACTGTAACAACAGACAGTTGCGAATGCAAGGCAATCGGTACTGCAAGCGATAGAAAACATTAATGCCTTGAATCTATTATATATTAACATGCTTCATAATTTCAAACGTACTTCATAAATGCATATTAATGTTCACCTTTGAGATCTACCAATATGCAATATTCAATAATAATGATGTTATAAAAATTTCATATAATTTGACAATGATGCATACCCCAACTAGAAATATTTACCATCTTTGGATGTTTAAATAAAACTAGAAGTGTACCTACAATATCAACTTTCATGTTCATTACTATAAAACAAACAATCATTCTTTGGGTTGATCCCTAACTGTCATATAATAATGAACTTCAATGTACCCACAACATAAATTGTCATATTATATATATATATATATATATATATATATACTATTCATAGCATCACAGTCATGGGTAATTGAAAACATATATCTATAACGTTTGGAATTAAAAATAATTCTTACAGATTTGGCCACTTTGATGACTAGCTAATTCTCCGTACTTTAATTCCAGACCATACATATTTCACATTGGTACGAGGAAATTTCATATAGTTATTTTGTTCATGTTTGAAAACACAATAACAGTAGTACATACATACATATATATATATATATATAATTGGACCATTAGCACATTCGATGAAAAGCCACTCAACAATACAGTAACACGAATACACTTTGTCAAAGACAATGCTATATATTCCAATTGAATGATAAGTACAATTTCAATTCTTTCATATAAAGGTCACTTTCACATATATAATTTAATAATAATGAACATTTTTCCATAAAGAATAAACATGTGGCAGTGATATGAATACATAAACAATTCAATAATATATATATATATATATATATATATATATATACAAGATTATATAAAATGCATTAAATCCATATGCATCGATTTTAGCAATTGAAGACAAATATCACAAGCTTTGTCAATTATTTATGCAAACACACACACACACACACACACACATATATATATATATTGCAAATGAAGAACCCACATAACACATCCTTAACCATATATATGAGTGCCTTCAATTAAAGGTTTTGACATTTACGTTTTGAAAACCATCGAAAATATTAATGGGAATAGAAACGTAGATTTCTTGAAGGGTTTCAAATTGATTTTATTTCATCACATCTTCAAGAAAATCGATCCACCAATCAACAATAATTTTAAAATTTCAAGATCGATCGATTGATAAATAACATGGAAAATCATAAATTCTTAAACCATGCTCTGATATCACATGTAAACATTAGTCACATCAATAACATGAATAAATCATGTAAACATTAATGTAATTTGATGCTCAATAACAGTCACATCAATAACATGAATAGGATCTTTAAAAATTCATGAGTTTCACATTTAGTAAATAATGATGAGGACACTAACATTTGTCCATGGTTGATGATAACAAACAAGTCTTAATAACAACGAATCTTGACTGTGAAACTTTTATGAAAAATGACTTTTGACAGTAAACTACCGACTGAGAACTATGCAGAACAATTTTTCTCAATCTCTTCACTCTCTTATTCTACACTACTAAAAAAACACCATTCAACATCGGTTCTTTTTGACAATCGACATCAGTTTTGAATCAATGTTGAATCAAGTGACGTTGAAAGTGTGCAAGTTAACATTGGTTTTCAAAACCGATGTTAACTAAAAGTCTTCAACATCGGTTGTTTAGTAAAAAATCGACGTCGCTACCTAATAAATAAAACGTAAAAGCATGTAAAAGCTGGAACTTCAACATCAATTTTCATAAGAAAATCGATATTGTAGTGTAAGTTAACATCAGTTTTCTGATGAAAACCGATGTTGTTTTTTAATTATTTTTTAAATATTTTTTCTATTTTTTTAATTTTACAATTCTTCAACCTGTAAATGAAATTCCAGAAATGCAACCAATTTCAGTATACAATACAATAAAATAAAATAATATTTCAATTACAAATAAAATTCAATAGTCTCAATGTACATAAAAATGATTTCCTAACCTAATGATTATACAATTGTTTAAAAATCCCTTAACCACCTAACCTAATATTTCATCTTTAACTTTAAGGTAAAATGAAGCCCATTGAACCCTAATAGCCTTCAATCTCTCAGGTTCCAGTGGTCTTTCATCAGTGAAATACTGCATGACATAATAAAACATAATTTAATAAATATAAAACAAAAATAAGTCAAAAAATAAAATTAGTTTTCAATTAGACAATTACCGTGTCCCAGTTATCTCTAAAGCCTCCTTGGACTATCTTCGACATCCAATGCATGACATAATAGCCACACTCAGTGCTTCCTTTTTGCTTATTACACTAAATTCAATAACATGATCAAAGTTAAATGGAAATTAGTGTAAATAGTAATAAAAATTATTTTGAATACATAAACCATTATTTATTAAAAGACTTACCTTAAGCGCAATCCATTTAGTAGTAGCCTTTGATTTATTTCCTTGAGTGTCATGGACTCCCTTCAAAGCACTACTTAAGTTGCACGTAACTCGTGTCTTGCTCACAGATAGGGAATGCACGATGGCCCTTTACATTGTATCCACTCAAATTGCCGTACGCTGGAAAATCATTAATGGTACAAAATAGCATTGCACACAATTTGAATGTCTCCTTTTGATACCCATAAAACACGGCAACCACCTCGTCCCACAAGTTTGTCAAGTCTTCAATCAAGGGACTAAGATAAACATCAATGTCATTTCCTGGCTGTCTTGGGCCCGATATCACAATAGACAACATCATGTATTTTCGCTTCATGCACAACCAAGGAGGCGGGTTGTAGATGCTAGCAAAATAGGCCACGAACTGTGCTGAGTACTTAAACTGCCGTAGGGATTCATTCCATCACTGGCAAGTGCAAGCCTGTGCTTTATTAGGTCTTCTCCGAATTCCAGATACAAACGGTCAATCTTCTTCCACTAGGAGGAATCTGTTGGATGTCGGAGCATTCCATCACAGTTTTGAAAATATAATGAACACTTATGCAAATAACCAAGAGAGAGGTGAATTGGTTTTTCCTCAGAGTTTTAAAAAATTCCTTTCAAAATATGTAACAACGGAAGACTTTAAAAGGATCGTATCAAACTAAAACCAATTAGAAAAACACTTACTTCTCCAATCAAATTACTCTTGTGTTGTGACCAAGTTTGTATGATAAGCAATTACTATACTTCAAGAATTAAATGAAATAAAACTGAAATATAAAGCACAAAAGATTTATACTGGTTCACCTCTCAACCCCGAAGGCTACATTCAGTTTTCTTCCAACCAAATCTTGGTTAGAGTTCCGCTATAACGAATATCTTTTCTTTACAAGCTTACAAATGATCTCTCTTACCCTCCCTAGGTAAAATTCAAAATCTACTTCCTATAGACTTTTCAAAAAACCAAGAACCAGAGATCCCCTCTCTGTTCTTTCCTCTAGAAACCCTTTCTAGAAAATGCTTTAAAGAATACAAATGTTATATGGAAGTACCACACAATTATACAACAAAAATTTACTAGAAAATCAAGCTTAAGGTACAAGAAAGATATCACCTTATAATCCTCAGCAATAACAATGACATGAATCATTCAATCAACCTGAGATTATATGTAGAAGATGAATACCATTCTTTCTTGAATTCTTTCTTTAAGAACAAGCTTGAACAGAACTTTGATCTTTGAGTTACAATACTAAGAACTCATGAAGATCCCATTGACTTCCAACAATTATGATTATCTCACTTAATTCTGACTTGGGTACTCTTGAGAATTGTAAAAAATATTTTTCACTAAGCTTGCACGAAATGGTAAAAAAACTCTTTAAAACAGTCTCAGCTTTTCTATTTATAACAAAACTGTTTTAACTAACTGTAATCAATTATTTCGTCAATGTAATGGATTATTTTAACTATTGCAATCGATTATTTTATCCATATAATTGATTAAAGTGTTCATCAGAAATCTGGAAATCTGTCACGAACAAAATAATCGATTATTTCGTCTTGTAATCGATTAAGCCAGATGAACTAAGTTTTTCAAAGCATACAAGTAATCGATTAAGTACCCATTTAATCGATTAACACAGACCATGCCTAAAACTTAACAATGCATATTTAATCAATTACGAATATGTGGTAATCGATTAAACCAGATGAACATGCTGTGTAAAATTATGCAAAAGCTCTGGTAATCGATTATTTCGTAAGATAATCGATTATCACAGGAAGTTCCATATTTGTGTAGAGCTTATTTAATCGACTACGATCAAGTGGTAATCGATTAAAATGTTCATAAGGCATTTTCCAGAAATCAACACATGCCTGTAATCGATTAAAGCAGTGAGAAATTGTTTTATATTGTTACCACATGTTTAATTCATATTAAATGAATGTATGAATGCATGAATTACTTTTAGACAATGAGGATTATAAAGCTTTATCTTGATAAACCAAGCTTGAGAACAAATTACAAATGCCATATAATGAGATTGGGCATGTAAAACATCAAAACTCATTTGCCTCTTCATCTTTGAATACTTTGCTTCAGCTTAACAAGTTTCTCCCATCTGCTGTCATGTAAGGTCTTTTGTGTCATCTTCTTTAGCAAATAGACGCTTAAACCTTGGAATGATTGGAAGATACCACAACACCTTCACCGGGGGCCTTTCTTTGTGCTCTCATCACTGCTACAGTCGTCATCATCCTTTACTTTGTATCGTGATACCCCACACGTGGGGCATAAAAACAATAGGAATACCCACAATAACCAAGAGGGTGGTGAATTGGTTTAAACTTGGTCTTTTAAAAATTATTTGTAAAATCAGAGTTAAAGGATTTAATCACTTTTAAACCAAGAACACTTTTAATCAATCAAATTGCTCAGCACAAGAAATCAATGACTCAAAACAGAGCTTGTTGAGTAATGATAAAACCACCAAGAACAAATGAACAAGATTACTTGAAGAGATAGAGATAAGAAAATCAACACAAGCAATTTATACTGGTTCACTTCTTAAGAGAAGCTACATCCAGTTTCTTTTAATCAACACTAGATTAGATTTCTACTATTATAAAATTCTGTTCTTACAAGCTTTACAACAATCTCTCTTTATCAACTCTAGATAAAGAACAGAAATCTAAAACCTTATTAGACTCCTAAAGATCAAGAACAAGAGAAGACTACTCTGTTCTTCCCTAGAGAACACTACTCTAGAACTAGCTACAAAGAACCCTTTACAATAGCATCAAATGACAGAAATTACAAAAATGAAATTACACTCAAAGAATAAGGAAAGAAACAACCTGATCCAATGAATATGGATGCATATGAGTTACCAATCAAGGTTGAATGCAGAAACAGAATTTTAGAACATGCTCTCCTTTACTCTTTAGAAACATCTTGCCCAAGAAATCATTCAATACCCATGAAAATTAAAGAGTTGGACAAGAAGTAAACCCAGAAAAACACTTTAGAACTTTGCAAAGGCTTGTGTGCATTCAGAAATTTTGAAGTATTCAAGTTAAGTTTCAAGCCAAGCCTTCTTTCTATTTATAACAGAGTTTTGTAACAACATGTAATCGATTAAACGTACCCAATAATCGATTAGAACAAGTCATGTAGTTGATTAAATTACCACTTAATCGATTAAAGTGTTTAAGGTTGATTTATGGGTTTCACAACGAACAAGATAATCGATTAAACCAAGCTGTAATCGATTAAAGTAGTGAAGTTTTATAACAGAAGCCTCTTGTATAATTGATTACAATATTTGGTAATCGATTAAGGCAGTGAAGCAAGATTTTTCAAAACAGCCTATATAATCGATTACAAATGATGGTAATCGATTAAATTAGTGAAAACATGATTTTCAAGATAGCTTGTGTAATCAATTACAATAAATGGTAATTGATTAAAGTAGCAATGTATTACTTTTGAATTATATTATGTAATCGATTACAAGAAATGCGTAATCGATTAATATGTACATTAAAGCTTTTTCAGTTTTAAACACAAGCCAAATAATTGATTAATTCGTGATGTAATCGATTAAATTGTTCATCAAAGCTTTTCCAGTTTTGAACATGAACTAGTTAATCGATTAATCTTATGGGTAATCGATTAAAACAGTGAAATTACATTTTTCCAAAAACTTTACCCATTTAGATCTTTTTCGAAATAGCTTTGATCCTTTGATAAAAATACTTAAGCATGTAAATGATTATATGTATGCCAATGCAAGGATCAACAGATTTGCTTCTTATACACTTGGATTTGGATTTCAATCTTCAAGGCATGTGAAAAGCTCAAAACACTTCTAAGTCAAAAGCTTTTATTCTTCTTTTGCTCCCCCCTATATCTAACAATCTCCCCCTTTTTGGCTTTGAACATGCCAAATATTTATTGACCATGTGTTAGGGATTTGTAGTGCTTTGAAGGATGAGCAAGGATAGAATTCTTGAACTTTGTTTGAACTTTATCAATCCTGAAAACAGATCATCCTTTTTGCCAAGAACAAGTTTAAGCATTAATCATTTACTTCTTTTAGTTAGCTTCTATAACTTAGTTTGCTCCCCTTCACTTAGTGAATTTCATACATCAATTTGTAAAAAAATGCAACACTAAACAAAGCATAACAGAGGGCAAAACAAAGTTAGTTTCTTAGTTTGCAATCAAAATTTTCTCCCCCTATTTGGCTTTTCAAAGGCAAAAGATAGCATAGCAAGTAAGAGAAAGAAATGCAAATTCATTAATTAAAAAAAACATTAATCATATTGAAAAACATCAAAAGAAAAATAGAGCAATATCAGAAAGTAAAAGAAGCTTAAACTAGTTAGGAAAATCATCAAGCACAAGCCTAGCTTCTATGCTTTCTACCCTAGATTTGATCTCTTCCAAAGCTGCATTAGTTTCAGCCCTGTGCTCATGATGTAGTGACAATAAGCCATCCATCTTTTGAATCATAAGAGATTCAAATGGACTGTAAGATGGTTGAGTAGGACCTTCATCTTCAGCCTTTTCTTCTTCTTCATTTCTAGCAGCTGGGACTTGTTGGCTAGCCATTTGCCATCCTTGAGAAGTCTTGACCATCCCCAGCTTGGTAAGATGCTTCTCTTTGATGAGGTTGTTGCTTGAGTTTGTGTTGTCAACAACCTCATTACAAACATCAATATTAAAGTAGTCAATAAATCTGGAAACAAGAACAGGGTATAGAAAAGGTTAATTCATTAACCTCTTTGATTTAAGCATAATTTCCTCTAGAATAAGAATTCTTGAGACCATACACAATTTGTAGGTCATCATCAGTGGCTTGGGCATGATTGGTTGCTCTAGGAGTTAGGATGTAGGTAATTATGTAGTGAATAAGTCTATCCTCATAGGTAATTGGGCCAGTGCTTAGCCTAAGCTTCAGCCTCATTTGGGGATCAAGAAGTATCCCCTTATAGGTCTCCATCCTATTGTAACCCTCAGCCTCTTCTTCAAATTTCCTTTCTCCTTCAAAGGAAATACTAGCTACAGCTTCCCAAACCTCAGGAGTAATCTCTATAGCTACTCCATTAACTTGAGACCTAAGGGTCCCATCCATAGAACCCTTAGCACAGGTGTAGAACACCTTCACTAATTCAGGGTAATAGGTACCCTTCATCTCAACAAATTTTCTCAATCCCTAGGTTACAATGAAGGCAGGGAATTGGAAATCTTCTCTAATGAACCAGTCAAGTTCAAGGTATTTGGGAGAACAAATTAATTTGGTGGCATTAAATTGAAGATAGGTCATTTTGTCTCTCTCAGCAGGAACCAGTGGTCTAACCTATTTACAACAGGGTTAGAGGTTTCACCAGCGTTTTTTTTGGAGGTTTTGACTCTCTTAGAGGTAGACATGGCTAAAGAGGAATAAGAGACTATCTGGGGCAGAGTTTCTAAACTCAGAGGGAAGAAGAACACAATAGTGTTTAAGGAAGAAGATGAGAAAGGTGTGATTTCTTCCTTCAACAAGGGCTGTATTTATAGAACATTTTGGGCTCCAAAGATTCAAAATTTGAAATGAGGAACAGTTAATACGAATTAACCCACTACCATTAAGGCACAGAAGGTTCAAATTTGAATTAGGTGGCAGTTGGGCAGTTACAATTCCCAAGAAAATCTGGCAGATTCTGCAGTAACTCCATGAATAATCAATTATATGCTAATGTAATCAATTAATTCGTAGGCAAAATCAGTTTCTGCAAAAGCTGTAATCGATTAATTCATCATGTAATCGATTATTCCAGTGAAATCCAGTTATTGAAGATGAAGTGTAATTGATTATTACAAATAGATTTGAATTACATAATCAATTTGAAGCTTATGTAATCGATTAATTCGATGTATAATCGATTATTCCAGAAGGTTTTGAATTGTTAAAACAGATTCTCAACAATTTAATCGGTTACCATTTACTATAATTGTTTATTCCAATGAACTTTGGCTTTTTCAAATATTTTCGAAGACCAAATAATCGATTATCTCCATTCTGTAATCGATTGCATGAGTTGAAAATTCATCCTGAACAACTTTTTAAGTGAATTTAATCGATTATTCCGATGGGTAATTGATTATTACAGAGAACTTATCAGAATGAAACGTGTTTTATGCAACAAAACTTGGAATTTTGAAGCACATGTGAAGATTGATCAATCAACAAGCTATTTCACATAGATAAACACATACCAATCACGCTAGTAAAGATTATTTTCATCAAGGATACCTAGAATGTTTCTAAGAGTCAAGAATCTATCTCTAGCCAAAGGTTTAGTGAATATGTCAGCCAATTAATTACGAGCATCAATGAAGTCAATTTTGATGTTACCTTTTTGAATGTGATATCTAAGGAAATGATGTCTTATCTCAATATGTTTGGTCCTTGAGTGCATTATTGGATTCTTGGAAATATTGATAGCACTTGTGTTGTCACATAGCAGAAGTATTTCTTTTAATTCTACACCATAATCTTGCAATTGTTGCTTTAATCATAGACTTTGAGCACAACAACTTCCAGCAAAGATGTACTCAGCTTCAGCTGTTAACAAAGCAACACAAGATTGTTTCTTGCAATGTCATGAGATCAGTGAACTTCCTAGTAGATGACAAGTTCCACTAGTGCTTTTTCTATCCAATTTGCACCCTGCAAAGTCAGAATTAGAATAACCAACAATGTTAAGTGATGCACCTTTAGGATACCAAAGACCAACTTTTGGAGTTGATTTGAGATATTTGAGGATCCTTTTGACTGCAGTGAGGTGTGATTATTTGGGATTTGCTTGATATCTTGCACAAAACACACTCAACATAATATCTCTACTAGATCCAATCATTCCTCTAAACTTTGAATCATCAACCTTCTTTCCTTTTTCATCTGAATCTAGATAGGTTGAAGCTGCCATTGGAGTTGCAGCATCTTTGCTTTTCTCCATTTCAAACTTTCTGATCACTTCAAGGCAATACTTGGTTTGGTTTAGAAATGTTCCATCCTTCATTTGCTTCACTTGAAGTCTAATAAAGAATGTTAATTCTCCCACCATTAACATTTCAAACTCATTCTGTATAGTGGTAGAAAATTCTTTACATAACAATTGATTAGTTGAACCAAAGATTATATCATCAATATATATTTGAACCATTAAAATATCATTGCTTTGCCTTTTGATGAACAAGGTTTTATCAACATGTCCTCTTATGAAAGATTTTTCAATCAGAAATTTACTTAACCTTTCATACCAAAATCTTGGGAGCTTGTTTTAAACCATAGAGAGCTTTCTTAATTTTAAAAACATGATTTGGATGTTTGAAATTAGTAAAACCAGGAGGTTGCTCCACACATATTTCCTCTTCAATATATCCATTTAAGAAGGCACTTTTAACATCCATTTGAAAAAGTTTAAAACCCATTAAACATGCATATGCAAGCAATAACCTAATGGCTTCCAACCTTGCAACTGGTGCAAAGGTTTCCTCATAGTCAATGCTTTCCTCTTGGTTGTAACCTTTTGCAACCAATCTAGCTTTGTTTCTGACTATGATTCCACTCTCATCAAGTTTGTTTCTAAAAACCCATTTAGTGCCAATAGGTTTGATAGAAGAAGGTCTAGGAACAAGTTCTCAAACTTCATTTCTTTTAAATTGATTCAATTCATCATGCATGACATGCATCCAATGTTTATCAATTAAGGCTTGATCAATATTTTTAGGTTCTATTTGTGAAACAAAAGACATATTATAGCAGAGATTTCTTAATGAAGATCTACTAGATACTCTCTTTGAGACTTCACCAATGATATTGTCAAGGGAGAGATCTCTTGTAGTTCTCCAATTTTTTGGCTCCTGGACTGGTGTTGATTGTTTTGCTTCAGTAATTAGTTCTTCTTTTTCTTTAACCATTGAATCATTATGCTGAATGAATTCCTCCAAAGGACCTGCATCTATATCACATTTCTTTTCCTCTTTGGAGGGATTAGATTCATCACAAATAACATGTACAGATTCTTCCATGCACAAGGTTCTTTCATTGAAAACTCTATATACTTTACTATGTAATGAATATTGAAGGAAAATGGCTTCATCAGCTTTAGCATCAAATTTTCCAAGTGATTCTTTGTCATTATTTAAAACAAAACACTTACAGCCAAATGCTCTCAAATTAGAAATGTTTGGTTTTTTAGTAATCTATTCAAAGTGTAGCAAACTGTACTTACAGCATCAACCCAAAAATATTTAGGCAAATTTGTCTCATTAAGAAGAGTTTTTGTACCTTCTTCAAGGGATCTATTTTTCCTCTCCACAACACCATTTTATTGAGGTGTTCTTGGAGCTGAAAAATTGAGGTTATTTCCATTTTCTTCACAGAATTTTTCAAAATGTTCATTTTGGAATTCTCCATCATAGTTACTTCTTATTGAGATAATTTTGCATCCTTTTTCATTTTGAGCAAGTTTGGCCAGTTTTCTAAAAGCATTGAAAGCATCACTCTTGGATTTCAAAAACAAAGTCCATGTGAATCTAGAGTAATCATCTACAATGACAAGCCCATAGTAATTACCTCCTAAACTCATAGTTCTAGAAGGACCAAACAAATCTATGTGAAGTAATTCAAGGGGTCTTGAGATAGAAATAACATTTTTACTTTGAAAAGAATTTTTTGTTTATTCTCCTTTTGACAAGCATCACATAATTTGTCCTTTTCAAACTTGAGTTTGGGTAACCCAATGACTAAATCCTTTTTAATTAGCTTGTTCATATGATGCATGTTAATGTGACTTGCCCTTCTATGCCACAACCAAGATTCATCAATTTTACTTATTAAGCAAGAAGTGTTGTGAAAGAATGGATGACCAATGGAGAGTAAATAGATATTAACTTTTCTTTTACCTATATGAATCACCTCACCATTTTGTTCATCACATATCATGCAACAATTGTCATTAAATGACACTTTGAACCCTTTATCACAAAGTTGGCTTATTCTTAGGAGATTATGCTTTAAACCTTCAACATAAAGAACATTTCTTATTTTGGTTTTAAAGTTGTCTCCTATATTTCCTTCACCTATTATCTTCCCTTTGTTGTTGTCTCCATAGGTGACAAATCCACCATCTTTAAGAGTCAGATTTGTGAGCATTGATATGTCACTGGTCATATGTCTAGAGCATCCACTATCAAGATACCATAATGATGACCTTGCTCTTAGACATACCTGCAAAATTCAAATCAATTTTCAAAGGAAGGTACCCAATTGAGGTTGGGTCCATAGGGGTTAGCCACTTTCTTCTTCTTTTGCACCCAAATGCATTCTCCATTAGGTGCATAGAATCTCCTAGCATAGCATTTATAAGAAGTATGTCCTTTCATCATACAATAGTTGCAAGTTACAGATTTTAATGAATTCCTTGAATAAGTATTTTGATTGATCCTTGAATTATGGACATGCTTTTGATTTTTCTATTTTGGTGATACAAATACAGTTTTGCCAAAAGACTTTGAGCCTTGTTTGTAACCCAAACCAGTAGTATCTCCAGCATATTTTTGCACACTTATCATTTCAGCTAAGTTGCATCTACCTTTATAAAACTTTCTTAAAAGATCAATCAAATCACTATTCTTAGATAAAAGCAACATGTATTTTTCTCCTTGACTTCTTTTGTAATCATCAAAATCCTTTTGCAACATATTGTATTTGTCAACATTAGATGAAGAAGAAGCACATACACATCCATTCATTTTGTAACTTGAAACAAGTTTTTCATTTTCTTCTTTCAAGTCACAAATTTTAGCTTGCAATTCTGTAATTTTTGCAACATGCCATCTAAGATTTCCTTTTAGCTTATCATTGGATATTGTAAGCTTCTTGGCTTCTTCATGCATTTCATGAAAAGGCATCAATAACTTGATCATATTCAGAACTTACCTCAGTTCCAGCACATGAGAGATCATCATCTTCATTAATTGTGCAAGTGAGACACACATTTGCTTCTTCATCTTCAGTTGATGGTTCAGAAGTTGTTGGCTCATTATCTTCCCAAGCTATGCAGGCTCTCTTAGGCTTTCCTTCTTTCTCTATCTTGTTTTCACCTTGTTGCTTCTTCAAAAAGATAGAGCATTCAGATTTAATGTGGCCAGGCTTACCACATTCAAAGCAAGTGAAATTGTTGTCACTCTTTTTGTTGTTATTGTTGTTGTTCTTTATGAAGTTTCTGTTCTTGTTTCACCTCAAGAACTTACTGAACTTTTTGACAATCAAGTTCATGTTGTCCTCTTCATCTTCTTCACTTGAGTCTTCCACTTTTTCAACCTTTGAGGATGCAGCTTTCAAGGCTATGCTTTCATGTTTCTTTTCTGCATCTTCAGCATTGGTTAGTTGTGACATTTCAAGTTCATACTTAAGAAGCTTACCAAATAGTGCAGCCATGGACATTTTGGATAGATCTTTCGATTCTTTGATTGCTGTAACCTTTGGTTTCCATGGTCTTGTGAGATACTTCAAGATTTTGATATTCAATTCTTCAGCATCAAAAATCTTTCCAAGACCAAGAAAATGATTTACTATGTTAGTGAATCTTGTTTGAAGCCGAGATATATTTTATGTGGAATTCATCTTGAATATTTCATACTCATGTATTAAGGCATGCTTCCTTGATCTTCTCACTTCATCTGTACCTTCATGAGTGATTTCCAACATTTCCTACATCTCCTTTGCACTTTTGCACCTAACAGTTCTAAAGAATTCATCAGAGAAAAGTGCAGAAGTAATCATATTCTTAGCTTTAAAATCATATTGAACTACTCTCTTTTCAACATCTGTCATTTCATCCCATTCTTTGGGAATCATATCATTACCAATAGTTTTATAGGAATCACATGACCTTTTTCTATTGCATTCCAAGCTTCTAGGTCATTTGATTGAATAAATATTTTCATTCTATTTTTCCAAAAACTGAAATGCTCTCCTTCAAACATCGGAGGACGATTGAGGGAGGCACCCTCCTTGAAGGTGATGTGTGGTATTCATTTTCTTTTTAAAGAAAGATAGTGATCTTGAATAACACTTAAGAACCTGCTCTGATACCAATTGAAAATAATGGGAATACCCACAATAACCAAGAGGGGGGTGAATTGGTTTAAACTTGGTTTTTTAAAAATTATTTGTAAAATAAGAGTTAAAGGATTTTAATCACTTTTAAACCAAGAATACTTTTAATCAATCATATTACTCAGCACAAGAAATCAATGGCTCAAAATAGAACTTGTTGAGTAATGATAAAACCACTAAGAACAAATGAACAAGATTACTTGAAGAGATAGAGATAAGAAAATCAACACAAGCAATTTATACCGGTTCACTTCTCAAGAGAAGCTACATCCAGTTTCTTTTAGTCAACACTAGATTAGAGTTCTATTATCATAAAATTTTGTTCTTTCAAGCTTTACAACAATCTCTCTTTATCAACTCTATGAATAAAAACCTAAAACCCTATTAGACTCCTAAAGATCAAGAACAAGAGAACACTACTTTGTTCTTCCCTAGAGAACACTACTCTAGAACTAGCTACAAAGAACCCTTTACAATAACATCAAATGACAGAAATTACAAAAACGAAATTACACTCAAAGAATAAGGAGAGAAACAACCTGATGATCCAATGAATATGGATGCATATGAGTTACCAATCAAGGTTGAATGCAGAAACAGATTTTCAAAACATGCTTTCCTTTACTCTTTAGAAATATCTTGCCCAAGAAATCATTCAATACCTATAAAGATTAAAGAGTTGGACAAGAAGTAAACCCAGAAAAACACTTTAGAACTTTGTGAAGGCTTGTGTGTATTCAGAAATTTCGAAGTATTCAAGTTAAGTTTCAAGCCAAGCCTTCTTTCTATTTATAACAGAGTTTTGTAACAACCTGTAATCGATTAAACGCACCCAATAATCGATTAAAATGAGTCATGTAATTGATTAAATTACCACTTAATCGATTAAAGTGTTTAAGGTTGATTTATGGGTTTCACAACAAACAAGTTAATCGATTAAACCAAGCTGTAATCAATTAAAGCAGTGAAGTTTTATAACAGAAGCCTTTGGTATAATCGATTACAATATCTGGTAATCGATTAAGGCAGTGAAGCAAGCTTTTTCAAAATAGCCTATATAATCGATTAAGAATGATGGTAATCGATTAAATTAGTGAAAACATGATTTTCAAGATATCTTGTGTAATCGATTAAAGCAACAATGTATTACTTTTGAATTATACTATATAATCGATTACAAGAAATGCGTAATCGATTAATATGTACATTAATGCTTTTTCAGTTTTAAACACAAGCCAAATAATCGATTAATCCGTGATGTAATCGTTTAACTATTCATCAAAGCTTTTCCAGTTTTGAACATGAACTAGATAATCGATTAATCTTATGGATAATCGATTAAAACAATGAAATTATATTTTTCCAAAAACTTTACCCATTTAGATCTTTTTTGAAATAGCTTTGATCCTTTGATAAAAACACTTAAGCATGTAAATGATTATATGTATGCAAATGCAAGGATTAACAGATTTGGTTCTCATACACTTGGATTTGGATTTCAATCTTCAAGGCATGTGAAAAGCTTAAAACACTTTTAAGTCAAAAGCTTTCATTCTTCTTGTTGCTCCCCCTTTATCCAACAGGGCATTTATGCATTTCTTCAATTTCATTTCTGTATAATATGCAGTCATTAGGACAGGCATGAATTTTCTTATACTCCATACCCATTGGACAAAGTATCTTCTTCGCCTGATAATAACTTGTTGGCAACGTGTTTTCATCTGGAAGCATCTCCTGAACTACCTGAATCAGTGAATTGAAGCTTTTGTCACTCCACCCATATCTGGCCTTCACATTAACCAGATTTAATACCACCAACAACAGTGTCAATGACTCTTTACACCCCAGATACAATGGCTTCTTTGAATCACTTTCCAACGTATCATACATAGGGGCATGTGCTTGCTGAAAAGACTCATGTCCCAGATCACGAATCATATCCTCTAATCGATCTCTGATGTCAACATCAAGTGGTTCAGTTTGCGAGACCCTCTGCGTGTTTGTCAATTCACCATGCCATATCCATGTGGTATAAGTCTTCTTAATCCCATTGCACAGAAGATGCTCCCGTATGTTGTCCAGTGCTTGGCGTCTCCCATTCAAACAATTCATACAAGGACATAAATATTTTCCATCCCCATCCGGTCGACTTTTTTTGGAGGCAAATTGCAAGAAATGTTCAACGCCTTCCTCATACTCAACCGTGATGCGACTTGCAATCGTCCAACTTTGATCCATCTAATTAATAACTCTGTGATACTCACAAAGTTATTCCTTGCATGAAAACCTTACTTTTTTCATTCAAGGTGTGATCATATCCCATTCAGGAAGACATTTTTTTATAGTATATTCATATGTATAGGTTTAGTCTCTTATCTTAAATTTGACAAAATTTTGGTAGCATTTTGCTTTGATATCCGAGTACACGACATGAAAGCGGTGACATGAGTTCCACCACAATCAAGTATGCACCCAGAGAACAAAGTGAAATGCATTGTATCGAAATTTTATCAAATTTAAGAAAAAAATCACAACCTATACATATGAATATACTAAAAAATATAAGTCTTCCCAAACTGTCCAAATGGACAATTCAAGAATCAATACAGTGATTAATCCAAACTGTCCGGAAGAATCATTGTAATGAATCTCAAACGGGAAACTAAGGTTCACTCTTAATGAACATTAATTGTATAGAAAAGGCAACATGTATACTTGACATACAAATATTTTAAAACTAGTCATAAGACAAATTGTACAACAAAAATATGAAACATATTGATACCTGTGATGATGATCTGTGTGAAATGTCCAACAATGAAGGTCGTGAAAGACGAGGCAAACGGGAAAAGGGTTCACTCTCATACAACCTACAATGAACATATAACATTAGACTATATACCTTATTTTTAACAAAACCTGGTTTGAATCAACACAAACAAAAAAGCATACACCATAGCCTATCAATGCCTATCAAGCTTCAAACTCATGTACCCTTTTACGTACTCCTATACTCTCTAACATTCTCATAATGAATAAGTCACAATCAATGAATATCACTTGCATTCTATATTTAATTGGTTTACTTTTAAGTTTAACACAAGGCTTACCTTTGGTGAAGGAGCAGATGCTGGCTGTGGCTTGGGTTCTACTGATGGTGGCGGTGTAACTGGGGTTGCAGGCTCACTTGGTTTTTTTTCTACAAAGAAGTCATGGTGATGGAATGCAAGTGATTTAGATAAAGTAAGGGTTAAAAGGGATGTGGAAAAAACAAATTACAAAAGCATGCATTACATATAGAGGCTAAAAAAAATATGAAAGACTTTTGTTAGTACCTGAGAGGATGGTCAATGACAATCTCCAACAATGAATCTGGTGATGACGATGCAAAGAGGCAAATGACAACTACATACAAATGATACATGTGGTGTCAGATTAAAAAAGTTATTTCATACACATATGAACTCTCTCTAGCTTCACAAGTCACAACCAAATTATATTGATATTGTATTTGAAATGTAATCGTCTAATTCCATGGCAAAGAACTATATTAACATGACAAGATTGAGCAAAATTTTCAAGTGGACCAAGGCCTAATCCTTTTATTCGGATTGTCTTTGTGTTGGAGACAGTAAGGAATCTAACACCAAGTGGACCAACATAAATTAAACCGAATATATGAACCAAGGAAGGGTTATTAAGGAATCGGGCATGTACAGTTTTGGGGTGGTCATGTTGGAGATAGCATGTGGAAGGAAAACATCTAACCAGGATGTGCCTTTGGTGAATTGGGTATGGAAACATTATGTGGAAGGAAATATTTTGAATGTTGCTAATAAGGATTTGAGGATGGATTTTGATGCCATTGAAATGACATGCTTGCTCACTGTAGGACAATGGTGTACCCTCCATGACCACAAGAAAAGGCCAAAGGCAGAACAAGTTATTAATGTTCTTAAGAAACAAGTGCCATTGCCAAATATAGATCATGTTTGACATTGTTATGTATGTGTGTGCTTTATTTATAGATCATGTTTTCATGTACAAGATGTGTACAAGATGGACAACATAACTCTTGCAAAAGGGTTCACATAAACACACACACACACACACACAAGTCTACGAAACTTTGATGGACTTGTGCCTCTCTTCCAAGGCTAACCTGACTGCAGCTTCCATCAGAGGAACTGCAACTTGTTTCACTTCCAAACACACGCATGAAACTGTCTTTGATGGGGTAATACTGCAACTTGTTTCACCACTTCTAAACTTGTTTCAAGTTCCCGCAACCTAGCTAGCTATGTGGTGAATTTCATGAATCTTGTGGTAAGTACTAACAACAATCTACGATGGGGGATGAGACCATTTGTCCCAAGTTTAATTGCCAAGCAATATATTAAACTCTACAAGTCCACAATGAGATTATAAATATAACGCAGGACCAAACTCAATCTACCACATTTTTTAGAGAACATGTTAACATTGGTTATTTACTGCTTTAACTACAAAATCTGACAAATGCAAATGCAACTCACTGTGTATGCACAGGACATAGTCACATTCACATTAACATAATAGTCAGAATGTGAGTTGTAAGTGGTTGATGCTCATTTTTTTTGGCCTTTGGGGGGCCTGGCTGGTTTGAACATCATATATTTTCTGCATAACTTTCTTGGCAATGTGATGACTTTGATTCTTTATATTCCCTAGAAAATTACCCACTAATGTGAATTCACTTTCAGACATGCACTAATGGTAATTAACTAAGAACGGTTGTTCTAAACAATTCAAAACCATAGCAAGTGCTCTCGTGAAATTTCAAAACCTTGTCTAAGCTAAACATTGCATTAACAAAAAAGATAACCATAAGCAAATGAAATCCAAAGACAGTATATATACCAAAAGAAATAGAACCTTGTCTAAGCTACCAAACAGAAGAAACTCTTATAACCAGATCACGAAATCTATTGTCTAAGCTTTTAATATCAAAACCTTGACTCATGTACCTAAAAATATCTTGACACATAAGTCCATAACAGAGAGAAAGCAATCACATAAGATTTTTCTTGTCTAGTCTTTTAGTGTACATAAGTCATTCTACACACAGACTCATTATTTTCACTATAACCAATTAATGTTAGAATCACTGACTAACAACATACACGGATTAGGCATTTTATCAAGCACTTAGCGGCCAAGAACAGCGAAATGGCATAGTGGCTTTCATGAAACCATACATTACCTTAAAATGCTAATGCAACATCATAAACAAACATTTAGTTGCGAGATAGGTTCATTGGGTGCAAGAACGCTACTAACCTGGGATGGAGAGACGAGGCAAACACGCAGATGTCGCGAGCTTCGAGTGCGACTGACAGTGATGCAAGAACGCAATGTGCTTCGACTTCAAGTGCGAGACTGACAAAATTGTGAGAGAACCACACTGGAAGCAGCAAAATCGCGAGACTGAGAGATTTGGGGGACAGGATGCACCTTTTATAATAAAACAACATCGGTTTTTTTAAAAAACTTAAAAATCGATGTTAACAGGAACACATTAACATCGGTTTTTTTTTTTTAAAAAAAATAGATGTTAACAGGAACACGTTAACATCGGTTTTTTTCCAAAAAAGTTAAAAACCGATGTTAACAGGAATACGTTAACATCGATTTTTTCAAAAAAAGCTAAAAACCAATGTTAACAGGAACACGTTAACATCAATTTTCTTAAAATCTTGAAAATCGATGTTAACCATGTCCTGTTAATTACAAAATTGTCACCGCGTTTTAGTAAATATCGATTTTGTAAAACAACCGATGTTAATGTAACGATGTTAAATGTAATATTTCTAGTAGTGTAGGTCCCACTTCAATTCTTGATGGCAAAAACTCATAACCTTTTCTTGATGGGTAGAGATGAAGGGTTTTACCCTGATCCTTTTATAATTGTTTACATCAATCAAGTTACTATATGGTCCCTCAACAACCTTTATAACTGTTTTCTCAACCATAGGTGGACGCAGGTGTTAGAGAAGACCTTAAAATTCAAGGTAAATTTTTTTAACTTTGTTACGCTATTTTCACAAAAGAGAAAAAAATAAAATTTGTTACGGTATTGGAGTTGGAACAAAATTAATAATTTCAGTTGGGTATACTCATCTTCTGAAAAAATGACAGAATTGAAAGTTTATTTGGGTAAGTTTCTTTAGAAGCACTTCTAAAAGAAGAAAATAAGGAAAAATTGAGATGAGTTTTTCCAAAAGCAAAAATAAGCTTTCCATTAGCTAATCTTTAGAAGCTCATAAATATAGCTTGTCTAAAAAATGATATGACATCTACAAATGAACTAATGGAAAACTTATTTTACCTTATGGAGAAGCTCGTTTCATTTTTTCTTACTTCTTCCTCTAGAAGTGTTTCTAGAGAAACTTACACCCAAACAGGGCACAGAGTAGGAAAACAAATTTGAAGTGTTGTTTGTTAATTTGATTGGTGATTGACCATGTACGATTATACACACCATAACTGATTAAACAATCAATTCTTTACTTTTTTTATCCCTAACAAAAGATAAAGGAAAGATTATTATTATTGTTGATTTGTTGTTACAGCTTCATTGCTATTTGGTTGAAATTTCTCATTTGTTGTTTTCTCTCACTGCCTTCCCAAATTACCAATTTAACAGCATAGGTTCACAAGACAATTGATTTGCTTGTCTTGTGTTAAATCTCTTACATGATTTGATTTTTGAAACCAGTTGGGATGTAACAAATAGAAATAACATTCTTTTGGGTCAGTCTCTACTTTTTCTCTTTCACCTTTTGTTTTGAATCAATTTGAGTTGTTTGTTGTGTGCTGTGATTGAGAGTCAATGTAGTTGGGAAATTATAGACACCCCACCCCAGATCGTGTGCCAGCTGAAAGTTTTATCTAACATAACTTACATCTTTTATATTTTGTAATTTTTAGGTTCATTTATATTCTGTGATAGGATCTGGTTCTGGATAGATAATATATTAGATACAACTTGAAGTTATGTCTGCTTATGGCCATCAAATGGAGTAGATGAATTCTGCAAGGAGTCTCTATAAGGTGGTGGTTCTGGTATGTAATGACAACTTTTTAACTCTTGGTAGATAATATTTAATGTATTGTTAGAAACATTGCAACTTCTCATTTCTAAAAGAAGACCTCGGTTCCAAAAAACAAGCAACAAAGCAAACACAAGGACCAAACATTGAAAAAAAGAAGATAAAAGAGAATAACATGTTTCAATTTAATGTCACTAAATCATACAAGTAATAAAAAGCTCATTTAAGCATTGTTCATTATATTAAGGACAAAAGGTTGGTTTATGAGATTCATTGTTTATTTGCCTTTATTATTCAGGAGTTCATATTGGAGGCCTGCACAAGTAGCTGTGAAGCCCAATTTTCATTTCCCAATGCGCAGTTTTGAGTTAAAAAAATAGGTTGGTTTGAAATTTAGTGTTCTAAATCCACTCACTATTCTACTAAATGTATTTGAACTTATTGAATGTCCCCCTTAATTAATTTTCTAGATCCGCCACTGTTCTCAACAACCTTCCACTAATCATATCACTATTAAACAAAATTATCTTTTAGTCATTCTTATATTTGACTTATTCATATCATATGTGTCACTTCTAATGGATATATTTAACACACTAATCTCACCTGATGAAGCATATAACTGGTACAACCTAAGCCTAACATTGATCTTTCAAGTAAGTTTTTGGGTATTTTTTTTATAAAAAAAATATTGGATTTTTGCTCCTTCCAAGTTTATTTGAAGGCTTTTGTTTTTCAGTGTCCCATTTTCTTGTGTTAAGATTCAGTTGAATTGTAAATGGTTCAACATATAAGATTCAAATACAAATTACTCAACACTCTCGGAGTGTTGTATATATTGATTAAGCTTGGATAATTTTTCCATTTTTTAACCCCTTTTTCTCTGTTATGTAATTGATTTTTATTAGGTGGTGACTTTTAAGACCTAATAATGTTAGAATTTATCCATGACATGCTAGCCATATTTCTCATATAAATGAAGAACGTGACACTTTTAAATCATCAATATATTAAATAAAAAGAGATTAATTTGTGATAAGTTTGTTTAAAATGTTTTTTTTTTTGCCGAACACTTTTTTATTAATATAATAAGTATGTTTTATCATAGTAAAACAAATTTTATATTATATAATATTATTTATATAAATTTATTTAACGATATATAGTAACTACACTCATATTTGTAATATTTTAATTTATTTTAAGAATTTCTTATTTTGGATACAGTTTTTTAACGTGATTGTTAATATGTGATTGT
>PYAF01002508.1:12395-35322 GCA_007407185.1 Glycine tomentella | reverse complement strand
AGTTTTGTTCCCTAATATTTGTTTATATAAGAAGAAAAATATTTAAAATATATTTTATTGGACAAAAAAATTAAGATATAAAAGGTATTTAGACTCTAGCACTTTATACTGATATATACTATGCTTCTTTTAATTTTCATTAATTTTGAATTTTTTTATAATGCATAGGGTAATTACTTTTTATTTGTTTATTTTGTTTAAATTCACTTTGTTTAATTTAATTATTTAGTTAAATGTTTAATTTACATTAATTTGTACACAATTATTTACACTTCTTAGTTCTCATTTATTAGATGTTTGACAGTATAAAAATAGAAATGCATGAAATTTTTTGTTTAATTTAAACTTTTAATGTGTTTTAACATTATAAGAAGGGAAATATAGAGTATTGACCATTTTTTTCTTTTAAAAAATGACATTCTACATCAATTATATAATAAACGATATAAAAAGTGACTATACAAAATCGATTTTTAGAAAAATCGATATTGTTAAACACTTGACAGCATCAATTTTTCTAAAAAATGATGTTGTGTTGCATACGACAATATCTGTTATAGGAAAATTGATATTGTAAATACTATTCAACATCAGTTTTGGAATAATCAATGTAGAAAATTCCATTTTCACATCGATGTTTGGTAGAACCGATGTAGGAAATTCCTTTCTATTGATTTTTGCATATTTTATATTTTTTTGGTTTATTTCTTATTATACGACATCAATTTTCTTAAAAATTGATGTTGTATAATATATGTTAACATCGGTTTATGAAAACTAATGTTAATACTTTTATTGTCAGTTGTTTCAACATCGATTAAAAATCGATATTAAAAGTAAAAAATAACCAATGTTAAAATTCTATTATTGTAGTGGACTTAACTTTAAACTTAAAAATTCTTATTTTTAACTCTTTTTTACAATTATTTTTAACTCTAATTTTAACGTATCTTTTTAAGATTCAAAAATGTTCGATCAAATATTACTTTAGTCTCTCATCAAATCTAAAATCATATGTATTTTCACAATTTTTTTTATAAAAACTGAAATAAAATATATCTTATATATTTTCAAACAAAAATATAACTAACCCCAAAACATTTATTAGAGCCAAACCAACAATACGTAACAGTAGTAAAACCAGAGTGAGACACCGCAATTATTCGTAAATACTTCGTTATAACTTCACTCATTATATTCAACATCTTTACAGTAGATTGATCGATGACAAGAAACACTTATATAACCTATATATTAACTTCCCCGATAGAAGGCATTCATTATAATTTCAATGACACAAAACACACACACACACATATATATATATATATATATATATATATATATATATATATATGTATGTATGTATATGTGTAGTAATTTAAGCAACATATATAAATGACAAGATAAACAAAACAAAAACACTCAAATATCTTCCATATATTTAAGAGGATGAACTATTAAGAGTTTATTTGTTATTCTTAGGTGGGTGGTGCACTGGTCGACGATAATCGGCAGTGAAAGCCAACGGATCCCCATTAACCTCATCAGACAAACAGCTCCTTGCATTATTTCTTTTGGCTTTTACATCGGGAGAAGATATAACCTTCCCAGATTTGCTCATAAGTAGCTTCTCATCGGGAGAAGATATACTTTTTGGAACACTAGTTGCAATAGTTACCTGTTCAAGAAATTCGATCACCATGTAGTAGAAGATGAAGCTTTTTTATCAATTGCTATAAATGGAAGGTTATCCTTTACATTTTAGGGCGTGTTTAGATAAATAATTTTATTAAAAAAATATAGTGTTAGTTTCTCTATATATTTTGATGAATTTGGTTCTCAAGCTTTGAAAAGCATGTGTATTTAGTTCTCATCTTCTGTAGTAATTCATGTTTTTTAAAGCTAGGAGGACTTAAATCTACATGTTATTTTAAAGTTTGAAGAACAAATTCAACATGAAAGTATATGAACCTTTGACAATATTTGACTGAAAGTATAAATACTAAATTCATTTTTTTCCTTTTTATTAAATATTTATTTAATATTTACACTCTGTTTTTTCAAATGAGAATTTATTCATATAATCAGCTGTGAATCTTAACAAAACAAGTTAAAAGAACATATATATATATATATATATATATATATATATATATATATAAATGCTCTCCGTTTCTCTTTCATTATTAAGCTTTTGAAAACACAAATGTCATTCTCCAAAAAATGTGTATCATTTTTATTTTATTTATTGTGTCTCAAAAGCCTTAGAGATAGAGAAAATGAAGAAAAATGAAATAGAGGTGATTCCTTCCCAAACAAACAAGGCAGGATTAATTAATATACTCTTGTGTAGAGTCTATGATGCATAATTGTATAAATGAATTGTTTATTGTAATTTTGTGAGTTTTATAACTCTATATAAATTTAAAGACTCTGCACAAAATTGACTCAAATGCTCAGGTTATCTATGGTATAAATGTTTTAGAAAATGGTTGCTACCTAATTATATAAACAATTCCATATTATCTATTCCAATGAGAAAAAAGGTTAAACATTACTTAAAATTAAGCAACTTCATGATGTAAGTACTCCCTCTAACTTTGAATAATTTCTTTCAAACACATCAAACATTCCCTCAGTATTTAAAATGCATATTTATTACCTTTATATATGGAATTTCACTAACAGCAACACCTGCATTTTTCACCATTTTGTTGTCAATACTATATATTTTTCACCGATAATGTTAATTTAATTACATCTAGATAGCAATATATAACACAGAAACATATATACTACACCAAAAGCAAATTAAA
The DNA here is from genome assembly GCA_007407185.1 of Glycine tomentella. NCBI lineage: Eukaryota > Viridiplantae > Streptophyta > Magnoliopsida > Fabales > Fabaceae > Glycine > Glycine tomentella. The sequence continues at coordinate 32,503 of PYAF01002508.1, read as the reverse complement.
GAAAATACCTTTAGGGTTCATGCGAGCAGTGGATAGCCAGGCAGCAGAAAGAAATACAAGCACAACACAAGCAGTGTTCTTGATTAGCAACATGGCCCCGGCCATCTCTGTTTAAACTTGTTTTTCTGTGATGAGAAAAACCTAAGTCAAAATTAACCAACGTATTCATTACAAGGAATTAAAGTATTCATACCTATAAAATCCAAGGGTGGTAGCTTTACGTTTATAGAAGCTATCGTTCCAACAGCTAGTCCTTCTTGAATGTTCAAACACTAGCTGTAATATAAAGTATTTCAAATGCTTGGGAATTAAAAATATTTCTCAATCCCGATAATTACCACTTTAATGAATCCCCAATTCTAATATGGGTAAAATGATTTTTTTAAGTCTATATAAGTATGTAGTTTTCTGTTGGTCTCGCAAAAACTTTTCATTAATTAATTTTGATTCTCACAATTCTGAGCTTTATTGAAATAGTTTATGTAATTATTTAATATATTGATGTGATATGCATCCAATTATATTTTGTCATATGTTAATTCAAATTATTTTTTTATGTAATATGATTAGTTACATGACACGTTAATACTAAGTAGCGATGGAAAATTATTCTTAAAAAATTTTACATAAAAAATAATGCATCAACTTTTGAGTGGCCAAAAGAAAAAGAGAAACATAACTATATAAAAATTAAGAAGACATTTAAGGATAGTAGTGTCATAGATATCAGCATAAAAAAATTATGGAAAGAAGCTTTGAAATTTTCAATGTGAATTTGTGGTCCAACGAATGTATGGAACAGTGCCATGAGAGTTTCAGAGAGGCTAAAACACCACGTATTGCCACCATCCTTGGGATAGGATAGTTCACAAAAGGTTGATAAGAAAAGATAGTGTTACTCGTGATAACGTGGAATGGAAGCTATGTCTGTTTTGCGTTTGTCTACCACCATGCAATCAACGAGAAGAAAAGCTATGTGCTTTAATTTGCCGAGGCAGGTACAGTACGTGAAACAATGTGATCGGCGAATATTAAAATTAGGATACTAGATTTCCCATACGAAAGAACATAACCATTTTGCAGTTCAAGGTTACACCTTTTGTGACACAATACAAGTTACTAAGTACTAACTACCCATGTTTGAATTCACAAAAAGAGAAATAACAAAAACTACCCATCTTTTATAAAAACAACATGAGAGCAAAAGAAGTAATAAATTAAGCGGGCGAGCAAGTCATAAAAAAAAATAGCCTATATCTCTCAAATTAATTCTATATAAAAAGAACTCCGCTACCTATATCTCTCAAATTAAACATCCAAGAGACAATCACCCTTGAATACAAAAGGAAAACTCAAAAGTTGTGGTTCACTCTCTATACTGAATATAGCACAACTTGAAGCTCTAAGACTCTTTCTCAACCAAAAATTTCAACAATCATCCACGTCTAATTCTTTTCTTAGTTTTCTTGATTTTATTTTGTTCAATGAAAAGCCTTCATTATATAGAAATTGGAAACTTAAAAAAAATTGTCAAATTAATTTTGTATCTTAAAATACATAAATTGATACAAAAGATTTGAGATTGATTTGAATTATAATTATATATCTTGTAATTCAAAATCCGCTGGTTAAGACTTGAGTCTTATTTGTGAGACTCAAAGTCTTTCATGTAGGACACAATTCTTTCAAATGAGACTTGAGTTTTTGAGTTTATTTCATTTAAAATTCGACTCTGGCTCTTGGGTTTGGGTTTTCTTCATAAGAATCAAGCCTTAGAAGTGAGACTCAAGTCTTTTAATCTTTAGTCCAAAATGAGATTTTTCATGTTCTAAGCCTTTTTTTTATTATTAAATTGGTTCAATTCATTTCCATTTTAAGAAATTAAGTTTACTTTTAATTACCAAATGGATCATTGGAGCTACACCTAGTTAGGAATCAAAGTGTTTACATAAAATACCCAAGGGTTTTGGTCTTGGTCTTCCATCTTTTGGCTTATCTTCACTGATTCTTTTCCAGATTTTCCTTATGTGTGTTTTTTATGAGTAAGGAAGACTATAAAGACAAATATCACAAGAATAAGGTTAAATTGTGATTTTTATAAATTTTTAAGTATTTTTCTAAAACAACAACATTATCATCTGATAGTAAAAGATCAGAGATCAGATTTTCGCAAAATAGTTCAGACGATGGCCTCAAATTTTGTGAAACAAATTGAGATTTTCAAAAGCAAAAATCAAATTCAAACCCTGGTCAGTTTAAAGCACAAAAGAGAAAATCAAGCAAGATAAGACATAAGAAGTTATACTAGCTAGTTCGTCTCAACCACCAAGACTACATTTAATTCTTGGCAAACCACCAAGTTTCACTAACTTCAACAAGTTACAAGTTATAGTCACTGCCACTTCAGGTTCTAGGACTCAAGCTCTACACCAAGCTTGTTACAATTAATATTCTTTGACCTACCAAGCCATTATTGGCTCTAATACAAGTAAGAAGATTTGTGTTATTTATCCGCACACTAACTAAATATCAATCGTCTTATAAACAGATATACAATCTCAGCACGTAGTCTTTTCTCTCAAGATATTCAAAGTTTTTTGAGAGCTATTCTAAAATTTACAATAATTTAAAGAGAGCTTTTTACATAAAGAATTTGAATATGAGCACATCAATTAGTTTTACATGTTTGTTTTAGCCAAAAGCCAAAAACACAACCACCCTCAGACCCTAAACCTTCAGACTCTAAGTCTCAACCTAAATCTAAGCCAACCATCAAAATCAAACACCCTCAACCTCAACCTACACCTTTTTCACCTTTATACCCTCAACCACCCTCACCTCCAAAAGATCAAGAATCTGATGATGCGATTCTTAAAACCTTTACTCCTAAACCTTCACCTTTGTTAGCCCTTCCACCTTAATCGCCACTTAATCCTATATCTCAACCCAAACCTACTTTATCCCCTGTCAGTAAAAAGGAAGTTGCAACCTTTTCTAAGGCTAAGTTGCAACCTTTTCTATCATCTATTATCTAGAAACAAAATTTTGAGTTTTTGAATTTTTTTAATATCCATATCTATCTATATCTATTTTTTATCTATTATCTAAAACACAATTTTGAATTTTTGAATTTTTTTTAGACGGATGGAATTATACTATACTAATATTAATGGTACTTATACTATTATCTAATTATGAGTGGATTAAAGTTGGCACACAATCAATCGTATCCCCGGTAACGACACCAGTTTTGATAACGATTGTCGAATCGCTACAAAACAAATAAACTACACTAATTCTATAGCACAGGATTAACCTAGGTCGACTCAGAGACACGATGAATTTGGTTCCAACTTCAATTCACTAATAAACAATAGGGAATTTTAATCGAATAGATTATGGGCAATGAATAAAAATTGCAGAAACACAAACAAGAATTGAAGAAAAATGCAGAAACTAACAGAATTGATAAAAGGTGTTGTAAAACATATTCAAGAATATCAATCTAATTCACCAAACCAAGCAATACAACTGATCACAGTTCTCATATAATGATCATATTATGAAAGTTCATTCAATATCATTAAAAGCAATTCAATCGAATTAATTCTTAAATCAATTGAAATCACAAATCGGATTGAAATATCATCCAAACAATCTATCATTAAAATTCAAAATTAGGAAATAAATCTATAAACTAATTTGTTTTCAATCTTAAACAGATTCATAATCATGAAAATCGTAAAGAGGATTGAAGAAAAAGATGAACATTCACATAGAAATTAGAAAATGAAACAAGAACTCAAATGCTTGGATTGGATCTTTAGATTGATTGATTATTTAGCATTCCATGATCATCATCAATGTAAGAGCCACGAAATTTGTATAAGAAAAATAAAAGAACAAAGATGAAAGGAAGAATAAAAATAAAGAACAATGAAGAACAGTTGAGAGAAAATGAAAGAAAAGGTTTTAATTCTGAAAACTTCTAAAAGAAACTACAAATTTTGTCTGTGCTCCAAAAAATAAAGTGTGTCCCTTCACTAACTAATTGTATTAAAATATAGTGACTGAGTCAGTAGGAAAGGATGAGTCATGATTAGGTCATCTAATTTAACTAATTACTAATTACACCAATTTGCAGTCCAAAACTCGAGTGCAGGGGTTTTGACTTCCAAGCCTAAAATAACCCTCAAAATGATAGAATTGACCTCAGCTTATCTCTGACAAAATTGTAGATATTTTTCTTCTCTTTCCAGAGACTATTCATATGCACTATTTGCAGTTCTGTAGAACTCTATAGGTTATGCACAAGGAAGATAGGTCAAGTAACCAAATATTTGAAAATAAGCAATAATTATCAATTAAGCTCACTTGTTTGCCTAAGACAAAAACTTAGTTAGAGTGAGGAAATAAAAGTCCAAGAGAAGTCAAATAAGCTAAGAAGAATAGAAAAATATTAAACTAAAAATACTCAATCAAGTCTCTTTCGACAAGATTAGCCTATCATGGATGTTGTTGTTGTAGTAAAGAAGGTCTTCTTTGTATTATGATTATGAGATTTTGTTGGAGGTAGAATCCCTTTTGTGTTAGGGCTTTGGGAGTTGGCTTACAAGGAAGTTGTAGGAACTTGAGAGAACTTTTGCAAAGGATCAATCTTTCGAGGATGTCACCTCGTTTGGTTTCAAATTTGACAAAAAAGTGGACAGAGGTGGAGGGCCAAGGAATGACCAGGGGCAAACGGTAGCAAGGGGTCCATCATGGGGCAAAGGAGTCCTAGGGGAGGGGAACCCTAGCGGAGCTCATTTTCTCAAAATATATGACTGTATATGAGAATATGAATATATTAGAACTTAAATTTATAGTATAGGAAAGAATTAATGGACCTCACATGAATAATAAAATGTAAATAAGTATTACATTGGAATTTTTTTTTCTTTTTTGGTTTGTTTAAGTAGTTAATACTTGATTAAAGCATGGATTAAGAAGATAGAAAATAGGCTATAGAACATTTCATTTTCACATATCATGGTAAGCATTGTTTTTCTGTCTGTAAAAATGGAAAAGAATAAATTCATATATATAAGTAATACGTGGCATGGAGAAGCATGCAAAGTCCCAGTGTAGATGTAACGGGTAGAAACCTAAGAAAGCAAGCAAATCAGTTGTTTAGCTGACATTACAAGATATACATTACTTCTAATGAGGAAAATCACACTTGCACTGTCAATGGTGACATCAATAACGTTCTATATAGGCTATATAGGTTGAACCTGCTTCCTTTTTTATATGGTCGACATGAATTGAGAAGCTGGTCTACCCGACAGCGAAATTGAGTTGAACAAGCAATTGATCTTCCAACTTTGAACGCAACAAAATTGCAATCTATCTTTCTTCTCCTTTCTCTTGCGCAGACAGTGTAGACTAAAGTTTATGCGACTCATGCAAAGCAAATTACAAACACTAACACATTACGTATATAATAGTAAAAGGGCCCAATAGTGAAAAGAAATTATGTATATAAAGGCCCCCATCGTATAAGCCTTGATCAAATTTTATCCTTATAAATAGTGTTTAGTGTAGTTTAATAAAATATTATAAATACTGTCTTATATTTGATATTGCACTATATAACAATAACAATAGATACGAAAAATATCATCAATTTATATTAATTTTTTAAGAAATAAAATTTCATAAAACTAATAAAAAAATAGAGCTACATTAAAATTAAAAAAAAATCTAATAAGAAAAATTAAGTATATTGCTCCTGAAAGATTTAAGAGTCTTGAATTTTTATATTTACCTCCTCTAGTTGTAAATTTACTTGATGATAACATTAAATGATAATTAGAAAATTAACTGTTGATAAAAAATACATGTAACATAAATTAATTGATTCCACAAGGTCGTGTGTAACTACTCCATTTTTTTTCTCCAATAGGTGGTACTTATAAACATGCACCAGCTAGCTGCCTTATCATCAACTTATTTAATTTTTTAACCATGATGTGAAAAAATGAACTTTTTATATATAATAATAGAAGTATCACTTGACTAATGATGTAATAATATATCAAGGTACCAAAGTATAAGTTTTTATATATTAATATTACATAAAAATCAAACTCTGGTTCTTGGCTTTGATTATTTTTGGGAAGGTTTTGAAAATTATATTAGGAGGAGGCAATGGTGATCCAAGATTAGAGATGAAAAAATGGACCCGAAGTATTCATAAGTGAGGAGAGTAATTACTCATTTATTGAGGTTGGGAATGGGATGGGTATTTATCCGCACTTTTTTGCGGATATGGATGCAGTTATGGATACTATAGTACCTACCATGCACATATATGTCATATATTTTACATATTAATGTAATGAAAATATGTTTATAATATATATGATACATATACTTTTTTATAAAAATATTTATATTTTCCTAATTTTATGACTAACAATGATAATCCAACAAAGAATAAAAAATCATAATTCAGCATCGTTATGTTAAATTTTTTTCACATTCTATATAAGAATATTGAACTACTATTTACTTTTATATATAAATTTATGACTTTGTTAACAAGTTCTTTTAAAATTGACTTCCATTTGTAAATCGATATTTTATGTTGTTTGCTGTTTCAAATTAGTAGTGTAGATTTATACCTATTTAATGAGTTTTGTAATGTTGGATGGTTATATTTTTAATGTTATTTATTTATGACTTAAGTTTACAGGAATCATTGTTATGTTTGCATATTTCTAATACTATCTCTATTCCTATATATAAGAAATAAAATGCAACATTTTTTTGGTCCTAATATAAGAAACATAAGACTACTTTATTGCTAAATATTTTTTTACCCATAATTAACTATGAGGTATATTAATGATATGCACTCATTTTTCCTTGAAAGTAAGTACATTTATTGAGTTATCAATAAAACAATGTACACTCATTGGTTAAAAAATAATCTAAAAAATAATTACCCGTTAAGCCATTTAATGTCATGGGTAGTATTGCAATAAAATTAAAATTTATGACAAATTAACTAATTTAATCACTTATATTGGACTTGATGAATTAGATAATTTTTTCTTATATAGAGGACCATAGGTAGTATTATGTGTGAATGTTTTTAATATTATGTTTGAGTTACTTAAGAGTAAATTTTAATTTACTTGTAGTAATTTTTTAATTAATATATTTTATTGATTTATTAATTTTATACATAAGTAAAGTGTGGGTCACGAATGTGGATATGGGTATATAGGTACCCAGCGGATAAGGAGATGGAGATTAAAGTTGATACCCGCACGGTATGGGGTTGGGTACGAGTATTTTTTTTATAACGCTAGTAAGAAAACGAGTACTATAGGATCTTACCCAAATCCTACCCATTATCATCCCTATCCAAGATCCCAAATCAACGGAACAATTTATTTAAAAATAAAAAATTAATTATTATTATCAATATGAAAATAGAACATAAATATTAACATCAAGTTTAACAAGTTGAAAAAGTTAAAAAATGAAATATTCAACTAAATATTAAAGCATAAAAGTACCTAGTGAGTTGATAATCAAACAAAAGATAAGAAAAAAAACTAGCCAATAAAAGGTGAAATATGACAATAACTGAAACATTAAGCGTAATTGATTCAAAATATAGAAAAACACTACTACAAAAAGCATATATTACGACAGCAAAATGACGACGGTTCTCCAAGAATTATCTTAAATCAGAATGCAGTGGCAATTTTGTAAATAAAACAAGATGTACGATGACGGTTTTATAAAAACCGTCTTAGATATAGAACATTCAAGGACGGTCTTACTAAAACCGTCTTCAAAATATAATATACAAAGACAGTTTTACTATAATCGTCTTTATAATTTGAAATATGTACGTGTTTTTTCTCATTCATGCCTCTTCGTCACTCTCTCTCTCGAAACCCTTCAATTCTAATCTTCTTCACTCTCTTGTCGAAGTTGTCCCTCTCCTTCGTGTTCTCTATCTCTCTCCGCTCATGCCACCGCGGTTCCCACCCTCTAGTGCTGGTTGTCTCAGTCGGGCTTGACGCGAAGCCCATGGTGCTCATCGCGGAGAAGCTCAGAGACATGGGGATGAAGCTGCTCAAGGAAAAATTTATTCTTCTTCTTTTTCTTCTCATTGAAGGGGTTATTTTGGGCTCTCCTCGTCTATTGAGCACGTGCAGAAGGAGCTTCTGAAATGTAGCAAGGACGATGGAGGAAGGACTTCAACATTGTCGCTCTTCTAGAGGAAGATCCTATTACTTCTCTTCCAAAATGGTGTTTACCATGCCATTTTCGAAGTGTCTTCTGGTGCCTTGGTTTGGTTTTGGAGGCAAAAAATGGTGTTTTACTATCTTCTAAAGGGAAAGTTTTCATCTTTGAGAAATTTTCCATGTTGGGTCTCTTGCTGCTCTTCTTGAAGACACATTTTCTATGATCCAAGATTTTTTTTTTGGTTGTTTTGTGTGTGGTTGTTGTTACTGTCGCTCATTGTTTGCTTCTTTCAGGTGTGTTGTTTTTCAAGTTTGGAGAAAAGTCCTTTTGGTTTTTGTTGTAGTTGTTCTTTGATGGTATTGATGGTTCTTCCGTGTTTGGTTACAGGGTGTTTCTCTCAGATGGCCCTTGTCTTCCATACCATCCAAGCAATAGTACAATATAAGTTTCAAACAAAGCAACGACAAAGCAAATAAAATAAATGAATGTTGAAGTGGCCTTTTGGGGTGCTTTGAATTCGGGACATGGTCATGTTGTCATTGGTGGAATTGAAGGTTTGCTAGAGAAGAAAAGTTGAGAAAATGGGTTCCATTGCAGAGGAAGAGGCAATATCAAACCTAGCAGGCAGTGAAGAGAGGTATTTTTTGTTGAGGATGTAATCAGCCCATCATCAATGAACAGATTGTATATATTTTTTTATAAGAATTTATTGAATAAATAGTTAACTAAGCTGTTTACTAATGCTATGGTTTTGTACTCATGCAGGCGGCTTCTTTTAACTCATCTTGTGTTGAAGGATAGTCACTTTTTCTTAAAGAATTTATTTTCCTTTTGCCTTTCAAGAGAATAAAATAAAATCAACATTATGCTGTTTACCAAAACATGACCTGTAAATTTTTTATGTGGTTAAAAGTGTCTAAAATTTGTATACTACATATAGATTTGACTTCAAAGAAGTGAAAATTGCCTTCTTGTGATTACAATTATGACATGAAGTACACTGTGCCATATCTAACCTTCTCTAACCTAGTCAATGGTAAGAATGATATGATTTTTATAAGAAATTACTAGATGACTAATGAATGGTCTCTTTTGTTTTTTGCACAGCACTTTGCTGAGTTTTGCCATTTGATGTGTTTTCCTCTGATAATCCAAAAACAGTTAAAATCGAGAGGGAAAGACTACTCAAAATAATATTTCTGGTTCCTCGTAGTGGACTTTGCTAGACTTGTACTCTGGTTGTGGATCCATGTCCACAGGGCTTTGTTTGGGTGCATCCTTTGCTGGAATAAAAATTGTCACAATATGTAGAGCTGTTATTTTTCTTCTTCCTGTGTAATGAAGTTTCGGTTAATGATCAATTCTGATTTCTACTGTTAAATCACTCAGGTGCGTTGGCTGGGTTATGATTCCAATTACGACACATGGAAGCCAATAGATGGATTGAGGTAAACCCCTTGTCATCAATATTATTGTTCTCTTTAGCTTTGCTTTGTGAAATTTTTGTCTGTTATGTAACTCTTTAGGCCAAATCTCTGCAAAATTCTGACTCTATATATTTGCGCCAGTGATTGCAAGGAAGTTATGAAAGATTTTGTGATAAAAGGTTACAAGAAAAGATTATTGCCTCTTCCTATGAATCTCCACATTCTAGGATAAACTTAAATTCGATGCTTACACGCTAGTACCGGTTACACTTGGAGTGGTTTGTCAATTGATTTTGTAACACTTAACCCTTATGCAGGGTGATGCTAACTTTATTTGCGGTGGACCCCCGTGTTAAGGAGTAAGTGGTTTCAACCGCTTCAGGAACACAACAACTCCATTAGAGGATACAAAGAATAAGTTGTTGCTTGTTTACATGGATATTATTGATTTTTTGAAGCCAAAAAATGTCCTCAAGGAGAATGTTGTTGATATTTTGAAGTTTTCTGGTTGTTATTTGGGGTGTTATGCCATAGGCTGTCTTGATGGCAGCAGGGTCTTATGGCCTTCCACAATTTCGTATGCGTGTTTTCCTTTGGGGAGCTCGTCCTACTGAGGTAAGTCTATTTATGCATGCAAATTCTATTCTTTTGGTGGGATAACGCTAATGTTGTAAATGCAAAGGTAAATGACTTAACTACTTCTTTTTGTTTGTTGGAATGAAATTGCCTCCATATCCGTTACCAACGCATGAGGCGGTGTCAAGAGGTTTTGTTCCCACTAAGTTTGAAGTAAGGACTAATAGATTAAGACAATTTTTCTCCATTTTCCTCAAAAAGCATTGTCTTTGATTTTAATCACCGAGATCTGATTGTTCTTGTCATAATGTAGGAAACTACAGTAGATTATGATAAAAAGGATACTGATAGCTTGCTGGTGCTCTTTTACTTGATGATGCAATATTATATCTCCCACCTGTATGTTTATTTGGCTCTGAATTTGTTTATTAATTTTGTTGGCTTGGTATGCAATATCAGACCGTCATGGTTTCATTGCAGAAAATATTAACCTTAGAAGGACATGTTACAAATGATGTACCTATTGAGGTGGGGACTCGGTAATAGTTACATCCTATGTTGTCACATAAAGATGTGTCACTTGGGACCATGACTTAATACAAAGCATGATTTCATCCTATCTTAACTCGGTAATAGTTACATCGTATCTTAACTCGATAATAATTTTTTCTCTCAATTAATTTGCTCTTGTAGTTTAGCGAAACCTGTGTTATGTGTTCACAAGTATTCTGCTCTTCTAGCTTTTCTTTTTCAATGAAAATATGTTGTTTGTGTGAAATGTCACTAAGGACTATCTTACCTACTTCTCTTTTGGTTATTTGGAATCCTGCACTTAGACACTTATGCTTCTGTTTCTTTGTTGTTGTTGCTCATGGCTGAATTGTATTAGGCTGGAAAAGGGGGGGAACTTGAACTCAGTGAGAAGACAGCGAGTGATGTCATGACTCCTATATCTGAAACATTTACCGTTGATATTAATTCAAAGCTTGATAGGTAACGTGTACTCAATTATTGGTAAATGAAACAGTTTGTAAGGAAATGTATGCCCAAATCATATGAATGAATTTATTTTACTATCGATTTTATAATTAAAATTTTAATGGATAACATAAGAATTACTTATTCGGAGGAGTTGCAGTTACTTGTGAAACACAAATGTTAAATAATTATGTGTGCACCTTACATCTTTCCTTTGAATCTATTCAGTGATTCATTGATGTAGATTGTGGCTGCTATTCATTAATCACAATGCTGCTAGTTATTGAATTTTCATAGCTTCTACTGGGTACTAGATCTTAAAGGCAAGTTCTACGATTCTTTTAATTCATAGGGAATCAATACTTCCTCTTTCTTTAAATTTCTTGAGAACCACCTCCCTATACAAGCATGAATAAGTGTTTCTCAAGTGTAAATTATTTTGTTTGTTTTTTAATACATTAACAAGTTTTAATTTTTATGAAGTGTTAAATCTAAATAATGGTTTATGAACAACATTTGAAGGGGACAGAAAGAAACAATTAATTTGCAAACCCATTTGATTGCTTTGGAATTTGTAAACTGAATACTTATTTGGTTGGTTGTATACCAACGCTACTTGTACTGTAGTTCAGTATGTTCATTGGTGATCTTTTATCCTAAAGATGTTAATTTTCCTGTTTTTGTTTTAGAAAATAAAGACTTCTTTGGTACTTCTTTTACCCTCTTATATGTTGGTAAAAGGTGGGAATGTAAGTTTTATCTTGCGCTCTTTCCATGATAGAAAGAGTGTTATATGTTGTCTAGATAGTGTGAACAAGAAAACTGCTTGGCTTATTGTATTTGACAGAGTCAACATTTATTGTGCATTTGGACATCACTACATCATTTATTGTGCATCTGGATACTTATTTTGCTATTGATGTGACACTCTTTTCCTGACATAATATTATGCTACATATGTGACAGAAAAAATGTGCACTTGAATATGGATAAATCCATGTCAACAATAGATGATGAATTCAATTGTATCAATTTGAATATTATGGACATTATGTTGTTTCATTCAAAACTAGTGGGGACTAAATCCAAAATTTGATGAAAACAAGAGGACCTGATGTGAAATTAAGTTGCTTTTGAATTTGAAAAAATGATAAGAAAATAACATGAGGACATTATGTTCTTTCTTAGCCTTTGCAGCTTTCTGGAAAATCTCAATGATAGGTTCAAAATCATTAGAGCATTTATCCATTTTGGCCAATGCAATACCTTTCCTTGTCAAAGCTCTTGCTATCATCTTATAATCTGATGTTAGTTCTTTTCCCTTCTCAACAGCCTTTTCACAATCCTTTATGCAGTCCTCAAATTGGTACAAAATAACAAAAGAAAAACCTCATCAACCAGATTGTGCATGAAATATTCACCAAAAAGAAAAGATTGAACATGAAAGCAAAATGCATGACCCCCTCCTCCTCCCCCACCCCCCCAAAAAAGAAGAAGAATGATTCACTAAGGGCCTGTTTGATTCATCTCTCACTTTATTGTTTTATACTGTTTTGATTGAGCTAGCATCGTTTTTGTTCTTATTTGGTAGTTATGGTTGAATGTGGACTCATTGAGCTATCATCGTTTTTGTGTATTTTGTTCTTGATCCTTGGTTTTCATAGACAACTGGAGTCAAGGCAAAAAGCACCGTGTTTGTGGCACAACACCTATATTACTTTCAACAAAACACAAAATCAAGTGGATCAGCTTTTGTCTTCCAAATAATATGGCATCAGAATCTTACAAGGCACCTTTTTCTTAGAGGTAATAACTCAGATTTTCGAATTCCATGATCATAATGAAATTCAGATATTGCATAGTTAATTTCATGTAGCTTTTCTAAATAGAGAATCAATGACATCCCTATATGATTCTTGGAAGGCATTTAGCCAATTATGTGGTTCTTCTTCTCATCTTCAATTGATAAAAGTTCTGTACTGGTCCATACTCCACTCACACCCTTCACAGGATGGTTTTACCATTTTTCTTTTTGGATGTTTTGTAAGCTAACCTATTGATTTTTAATTGTTCTTTATTCTTGACCATATATATATATTGTTTGCTTAATTTAAAATGATATCTTATATTTTTATGTTTCAGGTTTGTGGTCTTGAGTTTAATGTCATTGCACCAAATCTTCTTGCATCTGGGGCTGAGGATAGTGAAATTTGCATATGGGATTTGGTCAATCCTTCATAACCTACACATTTTCCCCTGCTTTGATGGATTAATATATTTTAATCTTTAAATATTTTTCTTTGTAAATTAATAAGTAGGTATGATTGGGTAATTTTTTGTCATAATTAGCTCTATGAAATTCTATATTTTGATTCTCATTTCAAGTGGCAATGAATGAATATTACAAAGCAGTATGTTGCATTCTTTGTTTGGGTTATATTTAGTTCCACATTTGATCAATCTAGTATTCCTCAAGCTCTATTTGCGATCACATATAAAGACTAATGGGTCACTTGTTATCGTCTTCGTATCTATTTAAAAAAATAGATACAAAGACGGTTTTAAGGCAAAACCGTCTTTGTATGTGGACATCCAAAAGACATCAGGTTGAAATTCTGATCACACCAATGTGACCAGGACTCAACAAGGATCACATAAATGACATCAATTTCATAAAAAAAAATTTACAACGTCTCGTTTTCAAAGGAAGTGTAAAAATCCCAACAACGATACCCAAAACACAATAGACACTAAGAGAAGCTTAAATTAGCTAGAATAGTACAAAAAACCAAGATTACCTTAAGGAAACCAAGAAAGAAGGATTTAGAAGCTCCTTTCTCTACCAAAACTTTGAGAAAATTTTCAAAGATTTTGCTCTGATTAGGAGATTCCTCTTTGTGTCGTGGTTGGTTCCGTGGCAAGCAACGGCGGCCAGTGGTGGTTGATGGTGGTCTTGGGTGGTGGAAGGGAAGTTTCTAGGATTTTTTGGTGATTTTAGAGAGAGAAAACAAAGAAAAACGCGTTTTTCGTGTTTCTACACTACTGGTGAGTATTTATAACCTGATAGTCTTGCTTAGCATGCCATGGCTCGCTCAGTGCATTTGCAGGTCTCTCTCAGTGCGCCCTTCCTTGCTCAACACAATTTCCTCACTGTCAAGAAATTTCTTGGAATTGCACACACTGTGACTTGTATAGCTTGGAGATCCTGATGTTCTTGAAGATCCCAACGGTCAAAAGATGCAGAGATGTGTTGGGAAGCTACTGTCAAACTTTGAAGGCGATCCAACGGTTAACGCATTTGGAATGGTAGTTTTACTGAAGCAGATTATAAGCTAAACTACCCCTCTTGCATCACAACCTAATCAAACAAACTTAACACAGATTGACATATATACCAAGCAATTGCATCAGGGTAACATGCACAAGCTTAATCTATACAACCATTCAACTAATCTAAATTATCAAACAATCAAATAACATAACAATTACATCCAATATCTATTTTCAGTTATCAAAATTTTAAGGTGTTACATTTTGGGTTGGGTCAGATTCAAAAAAATAGAACCCGTTAAATGACCCGTACATTGATCAGGTTTGAACAAGTTATGTTGGGTTTGACCTAAACTCTAAAAAAATCTAAATCAAACTAATTCGGTGAATTCAAGTTCACGAGTTACTTATACCCACAAACATCCATACATCCAAAGACGTTACGCAACATCTGAATCTCTCTCTCTCTTTTCCACGTTCAAGTCTCGAAACCCTAACTAAAACATAAATCTCTATTTAAAGCTAATGGTCCATAAGGGTTCAAGCCCAAAAGAAAACAAAAATGAAAAATAAGTGTCTATTCTTGCAGGTCTGATGTACATGTGTGCAAAGTCTTGTACAGGACTTTTGCACAAGTGTGCAATTTTCACAACTTCAAATCAACATATTTGAACTTTGCATGGTTGTTCGGATTCTTGCATAAGTGTGCGAAGTTTCCAAAATTTTCAAATAAAATAATTTACCTCCACAAGACCTCCAAAGTTCTAAAATTCAACCCAAAAGATCCTTGACACATCTACTCAATCATTCTAGGGATATCTCCATTGCTTAGTTCTAATATAACTTCAACAAAGTTCCTAAAAACATAATTAAACAAACCAAAGATTAAGTGAAAAAGATATAACCTAGAAAATCCTAATCAAACAAAATTTTAATTCAAATTTAATTAAAATGAACACAAACAAGACCCAAAAGCATAAAAAATATCACACAATTACTCCAAATAACCGCAAAATACAGGATTATGAGACAAATATAAGGGTGCATTTATACCCTACCTTGATCCTCCAATGGGAGGTGTGGATAACAGCTAGTGGTGTATCTTTATATTATCCAATTTTGGTACTGCTTGTGCTCCGGTTGGTGTTTTCAATAATATTCAGTTTTTTTTTTTTTTGAAAAAAAACATCAATTTCTTCATTTTACATAACCTGAAAGAAGAGTTTTTATTTTTTTTGGCTACGTAATTCCATTGTGATAAAGGATATATAATAACTTTTTTAATATACACCTTTAGGAAAATTAGGTATAAGGATTACGTCCTAAAAAAAATCATTAAATAACTTTTTGTAAGTTAAACTACCCATGTTGAATTGCAAGTTCATACATTCGTAAAATTTCATGTTAATTGTGTATTAGGTAGGTTGTTCAAATTTATTTATTTATTTATTGGTATGATTTGTATTTATTATGTGTATATAGATAGATGACAAACTAAATTTTTATGGTGACATTTTAATGAAAACAATCTCTCTCTGTCTCTCTCTCTCTCTCTCTCACACAGTATTTAGAAGTCCCACTTATCATCCATTTTTATACATTATTCTTACTGTAATTGTATGTAAGAAATCCATTTTCTCTTTTTTTTAAGCTATTGCGGTCAACTTGTCAGAATAAACTTGGAAGCAGAATGTATAACTTAAACTAATTTAATTACTTCTGTAGTCCTATTAAATATAGGTTATCAGTACAATAATTAATAGATTCTAAAAATATTACCCATGCTAATTAAAGAAACATTGTCATTCCATTTTCTGGAATGATTGAAGTTTATATATATAAAAAAAAAAAAAAAAACTTTTTCACGACGCGGATTCAAATGTAAATTATCATCACAATTAACATGCATACGATTATGAAAAACACGTTATCATTCCTTTCCATATAAAGTCACTCTTGCTCATATGAATACAAGACAAATACAACGAAAAAACGACGAAGGAATGCATTAAAGAACTCATTAATGGCTTCCAAATTATATGAAAGGAAATTGAGTTTTAGAGAGGGTAAGAAATTTAGAGAGTTTGCCGCACCAACTTCTCGTCTAATTAGATCCACTGATGGTTATAATCCCTCTTTTTCTTTTCTTATTGCAAAATCATCAAGATATTCGTACGTGACATCACTCGGTTCATTTCGTTGCTGTATGATTTGGATTACCAACATCTAACATTGGTTGAAAATAGAACAAGTGAGGGTAATAATATATCTACGTAATTTCTCATTCCAACCTTATATTTTCCACATTGGCACAGGTTTATATTAATGGTCTTTAATCAATTGTATCCAAGTTATAATTACAAGACTTACCGGTAGTCATACTTTGTAGTACCTGTTTTGGATAAACTTTTTTATAAATATTTATTAGAAAGAAAATAAAAAAATAAAACATTTTTTTCTTAAGTTAAAACAAGTATTTGAAGAAATCAATATAAATAGTTTCTACAAACTAACTTATACATAAGAAAATTTTAACTTATTAAAAAGTTAATTTTATCTTTTCTTTTTTAAGTGTTTTATATAAAAGTTTATTGAAACAAATTTGTGATTATGAATTTGTTGTCATCTTTTTTTGTGTGTGCGTGTAACTAGAAGGTGTTTGAAACTTTTTATTTGGCATCTAACTAATTTTTCTTTCATAAAGCGGCAATCCATTTTGAGATAAAATAATATCTTTGATTGCGATTTCATGTCTAACTTAAGAGTCGAACTTCAAACTTTGATTAATTAAAAGTGTCAAACCACTTTTGCTAATAATTTTCAATTTTGTTATCATCTTTTTAAGTACCGTAAAAAAATGCGGATGAATGTGATGCAATCATAATTGGAAAAAATATTATCATTCAGAAAGGAGTCATAATTGCAATTATGCAATAGTGGCAAAGACTTTGCATATTACGGCCGCTATTTTGTTTAACAGATTTTTTAGAACTTTGAATTAGTGATTCATCAAAATCTTTAGGGTTTCAAACTTTTGGATTCAAACTTATAACATAATTACAAGTTGGTTTAAAAATCAAAGTTTACTTCTGCAACCAACCACTATATGGGTTGACAAAGGTTTTATGTCCTTTTGCATAAGAAAATGTACGCTTGTTTTAGGAAACACGTGATGAGTTTCAAAACTTATATTAATTAAACCTAGTTGTGGACCACGTATACACCATACATTCGCCTTATAAATAGAAAGCTACCATTTAGGTTCAAGTGTAGGAACTAGGAAGCATTTCCCCGATTTCCCACATTTGAAATTGAAGGAAGTGAAGTGACTCAGCTTCCTTCGTAGAAAGAGAGGATAAAGAAGAAAAGACAGAATAACTAAGATACCATAAAATAACAGATATGGGAAGATCTCCATGTTGTGATGAAATTGGCTTGAAGAAAGGCCCTTGGACACCTGAAGAAGATCAAAAGCTTATTGACCACATTCAAAAATATGGTCATGCAAGCTGGAGGGCTCTTCCAAAACTTGCAGGTACTACTAAATTATTGTATTTTAGTGTCAAAAATCTCATAATTAAATATTTTATCAACTTATGCCACATACATAACTAATGGGGATTGTCGTTTGTATTTGGTAATAGGACTCAACAGGTGTGGCAAAAGTTGTAGGTTAAGGTGGACGAACTACTTGAGGCCTGATATTAAAAGAGGGAAATTTTCCCAAGAAGAAGAACAAACAATTCTGGATCTCCATGCTGTCCTTGGAAACAAGTAAATATTCAACACCACCATAGTACCTTCTATTTAATGCGTTTTGATGTTAATTATATCCTTAATTAGAAGACTGCTCTTAATTATGGGTAACTTTATTGTGATTTCCATTAATTTATATGGGTTGGAGTCTCCATGTACTCTTATTATATAAATTTCTCTTATAAAAACTGTTTTTTATGCATTACGTACAGGAATTTTGTAATAGTCTAATAGAATAGCTAGGGATCGATGAGAAAATAAATTATATTAATTTGATTATTCTGAAGCTTATGTTCTTTAATTTTTCTCTCCTTTTGACTAGATGGTCTGCAATAGCAAGTCACTTACCGGGTCGGACAGATAATGAAATCAAGAATTTTTGGAACACCCATCTCAAGAAGAAGCTGATTCAAATGGGGTATGATCCAATGACACACCAGCCTCGAATTGATGATATCTTCACAGGCTTGTCCCATCTCATGACACTGGCTAACCTCAAAGAACTCTTGGACCATCATCACCAACACCAACCATGGGAACAAAACCTTGCAAGGCTTCAGGAATTGGCCAGGCTCCAATGCTTGCAGCAACACCTCTTGCTGCCACAAGCTTCATTAACTGATGTAGATCCTAACACAATTAATAGCATAATAAACAGTACCTTCATGAACAAGGATACCATCAATGTTTCAAATGATCAATTTGAGAACATTATTATGTCATCTAATGGTACCATGCCTTTCTGTCACGTGCCTGAATTGAAAACACCACCTTCTTGTTCATATGAAGCACCAATAAGTAATAAGTACATGGTTCAATTTTCTCGAGGAGAATGTTATCCCAATTCTCCATGGCTTCTTTCATGTTCAAGCACTACCCTTTCTTCTCCTTCTTCCCTTGTGGCTCCACCTGTGACGGAGGTTTCATTGACTAATGTGGAAGATAATTGCACTATTTGGCCTGACCTCCTACTAGAGGACCCTTTGTTCAAAATGATTTCCTAGTTTGAGATTAATATTTTGTGTAATAACAGGAATTTAGAGTTATATTAGTTAGTCCTATAGTCTTACAATGTTTATTATAACTCCTATATTGTGTGTTCGTTTGTATACAATGTTCATTGTATTGAATACATTCATGGTACTCTTTTTTTTGTAACTTTTTTTTTTTATTTTTTCAAGAATGCATGAAATGGCTTTGGTGGCTTTGTCTTTAAGGAATTGTTTCAATATAAGTTTTAGGGAGAAGGATAGTGAGAAAATTTAGTGATGATAATTAGTTTTTCGTCACTAGTAACATCACAAAAAATTTAGTGACAAATTTTTTAAAATTATATGTAAATTGGTTCATCGCTGATATGAATTTTTCTAGTACATACGATGCAGAAACGGAAAAAAATATGCATTGATTAAGGACATTTACATGATTAAGTGTTATCTAATTCAATCTATTTGTAGACTAATATTGATCATCTGCAGGTTTTCTTATGCATATTTTTATCACGATCTACAATCTCACCTCCTAAAAGAAGTTTTAAAATTTTCAATCATTTTAAGTTACAGCTAAATAACAATAATAAGAAATTATTACGAAATTCGCTCAAGGTTTTTTTTTTTTTTTTTTTTTTGTGTTGGTATATCAGCTTTTTTCCCACCCAACTTTGATTGTTGTGGATAGTATATATCAAACAGATAAATTAATGTTCAAAGTGACGCAAGAGGATTCCCAATTATGGGAGAGGGACCCAGTAGTTACGATTCTCGATCAACTACACCAACGTCTTGGATGGTATAACTAGTTGTAAAAAGTTATTCGAGATGATCAAATTAACACTCTACCCCCTTCAACTTA
>PYAF01002508.1:0-12295 GCA_007407185.1 Glycine tomentella | reverse complement strand
TTTTTACCAAAAAGGTGCTGTAATTGTCAAGGTAATTAATTTTTAATATCGCTAATAAAGACAAAAAAAAAAAAAAAAAAAAAAAAAAAAAAAAAAAAACTTAGCAGGTTGAGGCAATTGATCACTTCTTCTCAATGTGGTTAATTAAGAAATACTTACTGAATGTAATATGCGCATAATAACAACTTCAACCAATAGAAACGAAGGCTATAATGACATGTTTTCTAGTGAGCAGGTGGATTATACTATTTTTTTCTTACAAGGGATTGACCTAACTTTTCTTAGTAATGACACTCAATCATACCAACCAAAGTCGTTGCCACTTATGCATTTGTGTTTGTTGAAAACTTAAAAAACGTCAATTCCTTAAATGAATTTTAGTATTTTGAAGAATTATTCTTTTATTTTTGGTCAAAAGATATCCTAATTCATAAGACCAATGAGATAAGTTATAAGATTATTTGAACAATGATTAATGGAGACAAGAGAGATACAGATGATTAATGGAGACAAGAGAGATACAGATGACGAGCTATTGTTTAGGTCTAAAATAAATTTGGTTGTGCAAAATAAATTGTCAATGTTTGGGCATAAATTGTTAGTAATAGAAAATTACTCAAACAACAGTTGAAAGTCAAAGGAGCATGCTTGTCATTTGTCAAAGCAACACGAAAGATGACTAAATAATAAGTTATTTGAAAGAGATGCCAAAGAACCTAATCCGCGACACCTTTGGTTGTTTATTAACATATAGCTATCATGCAATTTTCCACTGGGTGTCATTTATAGTAGCTGTCTAACATTTATACAAGTTTATAACGAATTTTAAGAAATACTTTTTTTAAAATAATCACTAATAGAAAGGGTGTTTTTACGACGTTGTTATAATGTCGGTTAATCAAAAACTATCTAAGAAAGAAATGCGGTGACACTTTCGTAAATAAATACAACCATTCTAAGACAGTTTTGGGAAAACTTTCTTTAAAACTATCATTTTAAGACGGTTTTGGAAAAATATTCTTAAAATGGTTTCCATTCCATGACGATTTTTCAAAAACCGTCTTAGAAGACTTTGAATCTAAGACGGTAATTTTAACAATTTAAGTCTCTCTTTACTCCCTCACATTTTTTTTCTATTCTTTCTAACTACGGTTCCCAATAACTCACAAAAATCCTTATCTTCCACGCCATCAAATCGTTCTCCTCTTCCAAAATCGGGGACGTACACCGTCCCAATCCCTATTTTGGAAAAAGTAGAACGCTCTGACCTCCTGTGTAGCCTAGAAGCTTCCATAGGCTCCCCTTTCAACTCGAAGCCTCTCTCCCCAAACCATAACCCTCTAATCATCGTCATCAGGGACGCCCTTATCGCATGCCTCCGCGACTCCTGTCACGCCCTCCACTTCGACGTCACCGCCATCACGCTCCCCCGCCACCCTACCGAGGTCGATGGGAAGGACTACATCTTCGTCTCCAAGGAGGAGCTTCTCAGGATGGTGGAGCGGGAGAAGCTGCTAGAGTACACGCTGCTCTACGGTGACTACAAGGGCATGCCGAAGCAACAGATTCAGGAGTATCTCACGAAATTTTGAGACATCGTTTTGAGGGTTGATATTCAGGTAGTTGCCACGTTGAAGAAGGTGCTCGGGAAGTCGGCAATGTTTATTTTTGTGGGGCGAAGAGCGACATGGCAGTTATGGAGAGGCTCGTGGACCAAAAGACAGAGACCTTGGAGTCGTTGCTAGTGAGGATTGGTACTGCCAGGGAGGAGATGAAGCATGTCAAGAATTTTGATTATGTTGTGGTCAATGCGAAAAGGAAGCTTGATAATGCGGTCAAGTTGATGGAGTCTATTATTGATGCCAAGAAAGCTAGGGTTTCTCAGAGGAATCCTCTCGCTTAATATGGACATTTAACATGGTAATTTGTTCTTATCGTTTTCTGGGTTTTCTATTGAGGACTCGTGTTTTATGTGAAATTTGAGTGCTAGTAGAATGGATTTGTTTGCACTTGATTGTTTGATTTATTGATGAGGTCATTGAAGATGAAATTGTGTAATGTGTGTTTCGTTGTTGAAAGGATTGGTGTTTGCCCCTAAAAATATGTTGGTGACACCTGCCCAAATGTTGTTCATGATTATGAAGGAGATTGAACTTACACGTAGAAGCTAGGACATCATTTTGATTTAACATGGCCTTTGATGATGTGGATCCTTCAGACTATGATGCTCTTGTCATCCCTAGAGGTCGATCACGAGTATTTGGCATTGATGGAGCCAGTCCTAGACTTGGTGAAGCATTTCTTAATGCTGGTGTTAATTATATAAGAGAAATTTATGGAGTTAATTATATAATAAAAGTACATGGAGACTCCAACCCATGTAAATTAATCTAAATCTCAATAAGCCAATGGGGTCTATCTGTCATGGCCAATAGATTTTAGCTCCTGTTGGTGTTCTAAAGGTATTATTATTACTGTAAACTCAAAAGAAACATTGTATTCGTTATGTTTCACATATGCTATCAACCAGTATTTAAATCGAGTGGTATTGATATAGTTTGACCAAAAAAAGAGAGAGATATCATGAAATGAGTCTTGGGTAATCTTGAAGTTGAGGTATTTTACTACTGTTTCCTTGGAACTCTTGTTCATTCTATACTTGTTTTTATTAGTCTTTCTGGTCAAGATTTGTCTTGTACTAATTATCAGGAAACAAAATTAAGCACTCTATTTCACTACATCTCATAATAATTTGTTGCTTCAATTGTTTGTTCTAACAATATTCAGACAATTATTTTGAATTGTTGGGTTACAAAGGTGTAACCGGTAAGACTGAGCAAGTAGGAGGGGTTACAATCATTTATTGGGCTATTTTGAATTATTTGCTGCTTCACTTATCATTTACTGGGTTATAGTCATTTCCTTGAATAAGTCATGCAGGCTTGCTCCTAACTTTGTTATTTCGGCTAGTGGCCATTTATTTTAAAAAAATAAAAATAATTAATTATTATTATGAAGGGAGGGGAAAAATTTAGAGCCAGGGTTCAAAAATACAATATTAAGGGTGACAAAATATACAAAATCAAGGTATTTATATGTAACTTTTAAAAAAATGAGGGTGCACCCCCTCAGTTAACTGTGGATCCGCCACTATTTCTGGCTATTGTCCTGGTCTTCATTCTCGTGTTGTTGGTTGGTAGAGACATACATTATGCATCAGTTGAGAATCATAGCATCTATTGTGCAGACTGACTTTCGGATGTGAATATAACAATCCCAAGTTAGTTTGGGGGAAAAGTTACCTTTTCACTTTCTTTTTTCGGTTTTGCAACTACTTTTGGATCCATGCCATATTTCTGAATTGAACTTTACAGGGCTGCAATTTTGGTCATGGTTCAGGTTGAAGAAAGAAACATGTAGGAGCAGCATTATATTTCTGCACTTCTAAGAGAAAAATATCCTTTTTTAATTAGTTATATTTATGATCAATGTTGTCAAACTCAAGGATCGTAAGAGGATCAGAAGGGGGGTAAAAGATCATAACTCGAGGATCATAACTCGGATCGTAAGACTTACGTGTATAGAAGGAGTAAAGTAAGCAATAAAGGGGGTGCAGGAAGCAATCTGGGGGCCCAAATAAACAAATAAAACCTAATCCCTATGTTTATAAACACATTAACACACAGCCAGCGACAACGGGATAAACTACCTAAGCTTGAAAATCAGTCTCTGCATTCATCAATTCATTTGTGAAGTTTCACGCAAGCTTGAGGTTCCAGCTAGTGAATCTTCATCTGTGAAGCTGAAGGGAGAATCCCTGTGACCCTGTCGGGGGTTTCCCAGCGACGGCCGACGGTGGAGGAGGAGCAGCGAGTGGCGAGCGGTGTGCGAGCAGGGGGACGCGCGAACGACGAGCGGCATGCGAGAAGAGGTTGCGTGAGGCGAGCGGCATGCGAGCAGGAAGGGCGCGAAATGGATACGTGAAATGGGATCGAAAAGGATTGTCGATCCAACCAATGATCTGCAAACACAACGATCCTTAACCTCGTCGACCCCTCTGAAAATCGTAAGATCGCACAAGTATAAGATCATACTCGCGATCTTGACAACATTGGTTATGATACA
This sequence comes from Glycine tomentella, assembly GCA_007407185.1. Classification (NCBI taxonomy): domain Eukaryota; kingdom Viridiplantae; phylum Streptophyta; class Magnoliopsida; order Fabales; family Fabaceae; genus Glycine; species Glycine tomentella. The sequence continues at coordinate 8,170 of PYAF01002508.1, read as the reverse complement.
AAAGGAAAATCTAGCAGAGCAGACTCTGATTTGTATTATGAGGGCTATCCAACGTGACATCAAAGGATATTAATGGATGTTTTTATGTAAGGAAAACTATTGTAGTTTTTATATTTAGTACATATCCTCTTGAAAGAGAGGGGTGCCTTCGGGAACGCGGACATAGGTGGTGCATGGCTGTCGTCTTTGGGTTGAAAGAGTTATTATCCTTGGCTTTATAGTACGCATCATATTAGAAGCATAAGCAAAACTTTGATAGAAATTGATTAGGAAGGAGAAATTCTGCCAGATGGAACATTTTCTGTGTATGTAACCTCTATCTTGAAAATCTGACTTTCTCCTATAGGTTTGTAGCTTAATTACATTTTGTTTCTGACAGTAGAGAAATATAATTTATTGGTACTTGCAAGGACGAACAAGAAATTTCAGTTGTTTACTTCTGGGCTGGCTACACACACCAAAGGACTATCCTTCAAAATCAATAAGCTACTTCAATTCAATTTTTTTGCTGCTCATAAAAACTGACATTTAAACATAGAAACATCTCTTTCGTGTAGGAATGTTCCTCTTGCTTGTGCTTACACATTTCAATTTATCACTCTTGTTTTTATTTTGATTAATGATAATATTCATACAGATTCTTGTTGAGGTCATCAATAATACAAACAACACAAGCTTTGCTCAAGAAAATGGGTCTGTACAGAGGGAATAAATTTTTTCTCTTGTGGAGCCTTCAACATCAAGCTTATCAATTGGTGGTGGCTTATCTGCTAGCAGAGGTGCATCTAGAGGCTACAACACAGGCCTTTCTTCATCTCAGAACTTAAATTCTCCAATTAGAGATGTGGATGGTGTCACCACAAGAAGTTCATTCCTTGGTCTCACTAGATTGCTGAATGTTGGAAATACTTGTTACATGAACAATGCAATACAATGCCTTGTTCATACATCGGAATTTGCTAGGTAATTCAGGGAAGACTATCGCCAAGAGATAAATTGGCAAGGTATGGTTGTAAGTATCATCTAAAAAGTTGTAAGCATGAACTTGTTTCCTTTTCATTCCATACTTTTATTAGGGATACACTATAGAACAAGATTTTCATTTAGAGATAAAAGGTTATTTCCAGACTTTAACATACTACTTCGCATTGGAGCCCTTTGGTTTTCAAGAGCTAATAATGTATACTCTCACTTACATTGTACTTAATTAATTTCAACTTATCTATATAAAAGAATGGGGTGGGTATGGATCGAACCCTAGACCACTTAGACTTAGAGGTTCTCGCATTACTGTGCCATCCAAATGAGTTTTGGGATCCCAAAATTGAATGGTGCATTAACTGACTAAAATACACTATTAACTACATTTTGTATGATTATGATCTTGTGCTAATACAACAACATTTTTATTTTTACTTTTTGTATTTGTTATAGATCAACTTGTCATATGCATGGTATATTTATATGTACTAACTTGTAAAAATTTTCAGTGTAGTTGCCTACTTGGGCTTCAATGGTTTAGTCTCTCTTGTCTTTAATATTTTTTGTTCAATTGTTAGATATTGATTATAATTTTGTATAACACATGATCTATAGAAAAACATAAAATTTTATATTACTGCCCTTATAATCCCAAAGCAGGAGTCAACATCAGATTCTGTAAGATTTATTTCACTATAAATCTTTTGGTGATATGAATTGCTATTATTTATTCTGTAAATATCAAATTTATTATTTTTCTTCCTGAGTAGTGCCAGACCTCAAATGAAGAGGAAATATTTGAAGTGCAAAATAAACGGTCTCTTTTTCCCCTTAGGTGGATCCATGTGAGTTTTCAAACTTTGTGTTTGGTGAAACTTATTCAGGCAGTCGAATGTTTTCATGAAATTTATCATTGTGTACTACAGTTTCACTTGATGTATTGTAAAAATACAATGTTTATCGGAATTTCTTATATTTTAACTTTGTTAATCTTCCATTATTGTATTGTTGAAATATATTATTCTGAATTACCAGCACTACTACAAAGACGTTTTTTTAAATCGGTTATTTAAACCATACAAAGACGGTTTTCTATCGTCTTTGTAGTGAACGTCGTTGAAAGGTAAGATTTTCAACAATGGTTATTCAACCATCTTCGTAACAACCAATTCTAAGACGGTTCAGGAACCGTCTTAAAAGATATTTTTTTACAAAAAAAAAAATTGTAATTCTAAGATGGTTCTAAGGGACGGTTCTACCTTAGAATCGTCTTAGAATGGTCACATTCTAAGATGATTTTACCCTAAAACTGTCTTAGAATGAGTGTTCAATTTTTTTAAAAGGCTTCTAAGACAGTTTTAGGATAAAACCATCTTAGAATGAGTGTTTAAATTTTTTTTTTAAAAAAAAAGCTTCTAAGACAATTTTAGGGTAAAAATGTTTTAGAATATGACCATTCTAAGACGTTTTTTTTAGAACTGTCTTAGAAGATTTTTTTAAAGAAAATAAAATAAAAAATATGTTTTTAAGGCAATTTTTGTTAGAACCATTTTAGAAGATGATTGTTTTAAAAAAAATTAAAAAATGTTCACATGAAAAACCATCTTGCATAAGAATTGACAATAAAAATCTCCAGGTACATGCCATTATATAAGCTTTTCTTATACCACCATATATGATATAAAAGTTATAGAAAAATATATTTGAAAAACGAAAAAAATAGTTTTATACTATGATCATGAAGAGTCAATTAAATAGTGAAATAGCTAATGTATAAAATTTGTTAATAAGTAATGTAAGTATTGATGTTCTCCAAAAGTTTAAAGTGTAACATTAAATGAAATAATAATACTAATAAGACCTAAAGATGGTCTTTTTTATGCTCTTTTAATGACTAAAAATTGATAATTAAATTTCTTTGTGATCATTGAAATAATAATAATAATACCTGCAAACACGTTTTCCAGATCAACTTTGGTAACATACATAATTATCACATTCATTTTATACTATTATCATATATATGCAGTTAGCTAGCTCATCATAGGAAAACTAAAAAAATTAATGACACGGTAAAAACTTTTAGGACAAATACACCTAAAGCTCCTAAGGATTAATGGTAGTCTATTCATATAACATTATGAGAAATATGGTGTATGTTGACGAGATGCTACATGATATTAAACTATATATATATATATATATATATATATATATATATATGTATATGTCCCTATTATGAGAAATATTTGACTTTTTCACACTAGTACTTCGATAATCATCAACATCAACAACACTAGTACTTCTATCATTATAGTAAAATTTCACACAAGTAGTTAATCTGCAAAAGGCAACATCCTATCACAACCACTTTAAATATTCAGGTCTCAAAGTAAACAAATTGATTCATCCCTTCAAATGTAAGTTTCAAAGCAATTCCTACTGCTTTGACACCCATAATCTATATTGTAGAAATAATTAAATTAAACTAGGTAGGATCAGCATTTATTAAGTGTATGATATATACATGCGTACATATAATTAAGCATTGAACATTAGATTAATACTGTAATGGAGCCGGTGAGAGAACATATTCCGATATGACTCTGTCCATGGCTTCGCACAAAACGGAAAATAAGGACGCAAACTAATATCACAAAGCAATTGCTTCCTAATTGTCAAATTATGAGAACCAATGTCATCAGGCAAAAGAAAACAATCACTGGGGATATCCAATCACAATATTGCAGCAAACAACCTTACCATTTAGCCGAATAAAAAAATCTTGCTCTAGTAGAATAAATGAATGTGAACAAGCATTATTTTCATTCAGTGATCTAACTGCAATTTCCATAGTGTACAAAAATGCATAGTAGCTAGTTGTTAAGCCTTGTAAATACTATCTGCTAGATTGAAGCAACGGTCACATAACAGGCAACACTGTTCAATGCTAGATGCTGAAAACACAAATAAGGCACTCCAAAGTAGAAAAGTAAGCTAGTAATTAAAAACATGGATATGAAGGTGATTTCAAAAAGACAGACCAATATCAAGCCATTTCTTCTCAGCAGATTGTAGGTCAGTCTCAACGAACCGCTGAAGCATAACCTGCACTTTGGAAACATTTTCATTAACAAATTAGAGTATTTTGGAAACATTTTCATTAACAAATTTGTCATTTTCATTAGCAAGTATGTCTGCAATGATGACATGACTTTCAGCTGGTGCTCTATGGCCAACAGACGCAAGTCCATGTGCCCACAGAGTGGCATAAGCTAGTATGGTGCAGACAAAAATGACAAATTGAGGTAGAACATGCCTAACAACTACTACTTGATGCATTTGGTCCATCTTACAGTCAATTAACTTTGGCAGTTATTGCTCTAACCACCCATAGTTCCTGTTACGGGCCATTGTGTCAACAGGCCCATAAGGGAGAAGAAGAAGCCAAGTTGGGCCAAGGACTATATAGTTTAGACAGTCTTGAAATAGGCTTGTAATAGAATTTCTGAGATTAATGGATTAGTTAGGTAGTAAAGCTTTTGTATTGAAACATATAAATAGGGAAATTGTTTTACCCAGTGGGGTTATGAATGAAATAACATGTTCTCTCTTCTTTCGGTTCTCAAATTCTCAGGTTCGCGTCCTGATAAGAGTGCTCTTAACATCTGGTGCTTTCATTCTGATTCGAAAATGCGAGTTCAAGATTTGGCAGATGAATTTGCTGCTCATCGTGATGATGTTAATCAACGATTGGATCAGTTTGCTGATCGTTTCTCTGTTCTTGAATCAACATTTCGTGAGTTTATAACTCAAAATTCTCGTTCGTCTTCTGATAACCCTACTGCTGATAATGGAGTTCATCGCGCACCTTTTGGGGGAAATGTCGATGATCATCATGCCATTTTGCGATATATGAAAATGGAGGTTCCAAAATTCAATGGGACAGATCCTAATATTTGGATCTTCAAGACATAATTGTTTTTCCAGATCCATCAAGTGCCAGAGCATTTGAAGATTCAAATTGCTGGGATTCGGATGGAAGGTGCTGCCGCTGATTGGTACCAGTGGATTTATAAGAGGGGAGCAATCGTTTCTTGGCAAGATTTTGTGCTTGCCGTGAGACAACGTTTTGGACCTTCAAATTATAAAGATGTAAGGGGAGTCTTGGCTAAACTCATGCAGCAGGGTACATTGATGGAGTACATGCAACAATTTAAGAAACTGATGAATCAGGTAGATAATTTGAGTGATGAATTACTTATGGTTCTTTTTGTTTCTGGGTTGCAATCAGAATTGCAAGGGGCTGTGCAATTACGTTCTCCATCGTCACTTCATCAAGCAATGCAATTAGCAATTGCATATGATTCTCATCACATGGAACTCAAATCATCTTTTTTCCCTTTTAACAAGAAACATGTTTCTAAGTTTTCTGTTGCATCTTCAGATAAGCAAATTACTGCATCACCAACTTCTCCTCTGTTAGCCTTACCAACACCTACTACTGGAGCTTCTTCTTCGATTCCTTTTCGAAAATTATCATCTGAAGAAATTCAACGCAAGCAGGAATTGGGTATTTGTTTCACTTGTGATGAAAAATGGACGAACAAGCATTGCTGTAAGGCTAAGATGTTATTCATGGTGGGTGATGAGGAGGCAGAGAGTTCTCAAGGTGCTGAGAAAGAAATTGTATGGAAAAAGGAGGAATCAAGAATGCCACGAGTAGATGGAGTTATGAATTCGTTAGCTGGCACAAGTGATTCTAAGTCACTAAAGTTGATGGCGAAAATTGGTTCTAAGGAGATACAACTCTTGATTGATTCTGGAAGTTCTCATAACTTCATTAATCGAGTATTGGCTGAGGAACTTAATTTGTCTCAACATCGTACTTCCAAGATGCGAGTCTTTCTTGGAAATGGGGAGTTTCTGAATTGTGATAAGAAATGTTCTAAGGTGGAAATTTTGATCCAAGGCTTTAGGTTCAAAGTGGATTTGTGGGTTGTTGATTTGGTGAATTTACAACTGGTTTTGGGAATGCATTGGTTAGCTATGTTGGGAAGAGTGACTCATGACTATGGTGAGCAGTCGATGGAGTTTCAATGGAATGGTGTACAGGTTCATTTACAAGGGGAAATTTTGCATGGTGAGGATTCTGCTTGTTGCCATGTGATGGAGTCTTCATTTTCTTTGGATGGGAAACAACAAATGATCATGGAATCACAATTGTTACAAGAGAAGGTACATCCCCTCATTGGGAAGGTTTTAACTTCCTATGCTTTAGTTTTTTCTATTCCTACTATGTTACCTCCTGATAGGGAGACATGGTGCATGCAATTAATTTGATTGAAGGCTTAAAACCAGTAGTTGTGAAACCATATAGATATCCTTACCATCAAAAGGCTGAGATTGAGAAACAGGTGGCTGAATTGTTATCTTTGGGTTTTATTCAGCATAGCCAAAGTACTTTTTCTTCACCTGTATTGTTAGTTAAGAAACAAGATCAAACATGGAGAATGTGTATAGATTACAGGGCCTTAAATGAAATCACTATTAGGGATGCTTTTCCTATCCCTACAATCGAAGAATTATTGGATGAATTGTTTGGTGCCACTATTTTTAGCAAATTAGATTTAAGATCTGGATATCATCAAATTAAAATGAAGAAGGAGGATATCTCAAAGACAGCATTTCGCACTCATGAGGGGCATTATGAGTTTTGTGTCATGCCGTTTGGATTAACAAACGCACCAGCTACTTTTCAAGCAGCTATGAATAGGATTTTTAAACCATATTTGAGGAAATTTATTGTGGTTTTCTTTGATGATGTGTTGATTTACAGCCCTTCCTTGGAAGAACATGTTATTCATTTGTAGGAGGCTTTAGAATGTTTACAGAAGCATGCTTTTTTTGTTAAGCTTAGCAAGTGTGAGTTCGGAGTTAAAGAGATTGTGTATCTTGGTCATATTGTCTCTGGTTCTGGTGTTCGAGCTGATCCAAGGAAAGTTGCTGCCATGGTTGATTGGCCAATTCCAAATTCCATTAAACAACTGCGAGCTTTTTTAGGGCTTACAGGTTACTATAGGAGATTTGTGAAGAGTTATGCCACCATTGCTCATCCTCTTACTGAGTTGCTTAAAGAAGATAAAATTACATGGACTTCAGCCACTGAATTAGCCTTTCAGCAACTAAAAACTGCAATGAGCACAACACCTATTCTCAGTTTGCCTGATTTCAATTCTTCTTTTGTGGTAGAATCTGATGCCTCTCAGTTTGGAGTAGGTGCCGTATTGTTGCAAAAAGGAAAGCCTATTGCTTATTTCAGTAAGAAGCTGGGACCTAGAATGGCAGCTGCATCTACCTATGTCAGAGAGTTATTTGCTGTCACTGAAGCCGTCAAGAGATGGAGGCATTACTTATTAGGTTCTCATTTTATCATCCGCACAGATTACCAAAGTCTGCGGGAGTTAATGAGGCAAACTGTACAGACACCTGATCAATACAAGTATGTTTGTAAGTTGATGGGGTATACTTTTAGTATTGAATACAAATCAAGTATCTCAAATATTGTGGCTGATTCTTTGTCGCGACAATCTGAAGAGGTGTCTTTTAGTAATTTGTACAGCAGTATATCTATGCCTTCTTTTGATATCCTTGATAAAATCAGATTGGAAAACACTAATAGTGCTGAGTTATAAGCTAAGCATCAGTCTTTATTAGATGGTTCCAACACTGATCCGTTGTTGCATAGCAGGGAAGGAATTTTGTTTTACAAAGACAGAATGTTGTTAAGTTCCACATCTGATTTGAAGTCTTTACTCATACAGGAGGCACATAGTTCTCCAATTGGGGGGCATGCTGGTATACAAAGAACCTTTTTACGCCTTTCTTCTTCTTTTACTTGGAAGAAAATGAGAAAGGATGTCAAGGATTTCATTACCACATGTCAGATTTGTCAGCAAATAAAAACTTCCACTCAATTCCCAATGGGTTTATTAAATCCTTTACCTATTCCTAATGGAGTTTTTGAAGACTTGACATTGGATTTTATAACTTCTTTACCTTGTTCTGCTGGAAATTCCACTATTTTAGTTGTTGTTGACAGATTGACAAAATATGGTCATTTTGGAGGACTGCCAGCATCTTATACTGCAGCAACTGTGGCACACTTATTTTGTAATATGGTGGTCAA
>PYAF01002507.1:45122-84026 GCA_007407185.1 Glycine tomentella | reverse complement strand
AAGACATTTCCAAGGTAATAAGAGTGTTGATGAATATTATAAGGAAATGGAATTGATGATGATAAGGGCTGAAATTGTGGAAGTTCAAGAAGCAACAATGGCTAGGTTCCTTCATGGCTTGAATAGAGAAATTCAAGATGTGATGGAGCTACATTCATATGCCACAATTGAGGAGCTAGTCCACAAAGCTCAAAGGGTGGAACAACAACTATAGAGGAGAAAAACTTCCAAATTCTCCAAAGGCGCTGCAACTTCCAGCTGCAAGGACAAGCCAAAAAGAGAGGTTTCTCCTAAGAAAAATAAAGAAGTAAAAGTGGAGAGCCCAAGAACAAAAATGGTGGAGCCAACTCCAAAAAGATCAAGCAATATCAAGTGTTTTAAGTGTCTTGGTAAAAGACACATTGCTTCTCAATGTCCTAACAAGAGGACTATGATTTTGTCACTTAATCGATTAAAGTGTTCAAAGCTTTATTTTGGGTTTTACAATGAACAGAATAATTGATTAATCCGAGCTGTAATCGATTAAAGCAACAAAGTATTGTTTTCTTTTTGGCTTAAGTAATCGATTACAATGAATGGGAATCGATTAAAGCAGCACAACATGTTTTCTAAATAAGCCTATGTAATCGATGATGATTAATGGTAATCGATTAAAGCAGCAATGCATAACTTTCATTTTACACTATGTAATCGATTACAAGAGTCATGTAATCAATTAATTTGTTCTTCAAAGCTTTTCCATATTTAAAATGAAGCAAATAATCGATTAAACCGCTATGTAATCGATTAAAACAGTAAGATTACATTTTTCCAAAAACATTGATCATTACTTATTGATTTCTCTTAAGGACATGAATAGCTTTGATACTTTTAAATGCAAAACATGTGAGCATGTTAATGATTATATGTATGCAATTCAAGGATCAAAAGATTGCTTCTCTCATACACTTAATTTTGAATGACAATCTTCAAGGCATGTGAAAAAGCTCAAAACTTCTTTCTGAGGCACAAGCTTCATCTTCTTGTTGCTCCCCTATATCCAACAGTAACCCCTTCCATTTAACCAACACCTCTTGTTTCCCATCCGCTGATGCCCTGTTTTGTATCACCCTCTCTGGCTGTAATTGCAATTCCCAATTCCCAGTCAAAACAGCAGGCAAAGGTTGGGAAACCCAAGTATCCTTCATAGACTTCTTGAGCAAAGAAATATGAAAAACAGGATGGATCCTATTGCCATCTGGAAGTTCCAACTTATAAGCAACCTCTCCAACTCTTTGTAAGACCTTATAAGGTCCATAAAACCTAGGGCTCAATTTCTCATTAGGATTCTTAGCCAAGGATCTCATTCTATAGGGTTGCAGCTTCAAAAATACCCAATCCCCCAACTGAAAATTCACCTCCCTCCTATGCTTGTCAGCATACTTCTTCATTTGATCTTGAGCCTTCAACAAATTACTCTATAAATCTTGCAGTAAGGCATCTCTGCTGTTATACATTTGATTAATTTCCTCTAGCTTAGAAGTTATATCATCCCCCTTGATTAACAGAGGTGGCAGTTGTCCATATAAAGCCTGAAAGGAGACATCTTAGCTGAAATATTAAAATTGGTATTAAACCAAAATTCAGCCCATGATAAATGGTTTGGCCATTGTTTTGGTCTGCTGCCAGTCAAACACCTTAAATAGGCTTCCAAACATCTACTAGTCACCTCAGTTTGGCCATCTGTCTGAGGGTGATAAGCTGTGCTCATTTTCAATTGAGTTCCAGCCCTCCTACACAACTTCTTCGAAAACAAACTCATGAACACCCTATCTCTATCAGAAACTATGGATGTTGGAAATCCATGTAATTTTACTACTTTAGTAATGAAAATAGCAGCTACCTCCTTAGTTGTGTAAGGGTGACTAAGAGAAATAAAATGAGCATACTTAGTCAACCTATCAATCACCACCAATATAGTATCTTTACCTTGAGCCCTTGGCAATCCTCCAATGAAATCCATAGCAATGTCTGACCAGACCTTTGTTGGAATAGGCAAAGGTTGCAGCAAACTTGTTGGTTCCAAATTACTAGCTTTATTTTTCTGACAAATGTCACAAGTAGCCACATAATCCCTAATTGTCCTCCAATATAATACTGTTACCACTCTTTTAAAGGTTCTAAAAACTCCCAAATGTCCCCCCACATGAGAATCATGCAATTCCTTTAAAATCAGAGGAATTCTAGCAGAATTTCTTGCTAGTACCAGCCTATGTTTGTAGTACAATCTGCCTCTATGAATATTGTATCTTGTCTTCTCAGCTGTTTTAGATATTAAGCCCTGGAAAATCTCATACATTGGAGGGTCAGCTTGCATCTCTTCTTCCCAATCACTCCATTCTTCCTCTTGTACCACTGAAATTGCCTCAAAGGAAAATTGTCTTGACAAAGCATCAACAACTATATTTTGTTTTCCTGGCCTATATTGAATATCAAAGTCATATCCAATTAACTTAGTGGCCCATTTAAACTGCTTTTCACTCAACAATCTTTGCTCATTTAAGAATTTCAAGCTTCTTTGATCAGTTCTAATACTGGATTTTTTCCTAGCAAATAATGTCTCCACTTTTTCACTATCAACACCACAACCATCAACTCCCTCTCATATACTGACTTCAACTTTTCCCTTTCTGATAAAGCCTTACTCCAAAATGCAAGAGGTTTGTCTTCTTGCAGTAACACTACTCCTAAACCAATTCCCATCAATTTCCCGAATAAATTTTTTTGAAAAATCTGGTACACCTAGAATAGGCAATAGCTGCATAACTGCCTTAAGCTTCTCAAAAGCTTTTAGTGTCTCTTCCTCCCACCTAAAAGCGTTATTTTTCAACATAGTATTTAAAGGTTGTGCTATTTTTCCATAACCTTTTACAAATCTTCTATAATATCCAGTCAACCCCAAAAACCCCTTAACCCTTTAAAATCATTAGGGATAGGCCACTTAGCCATAACTACCAATTTGTTTGGATCAGCTTCTACTCCTCAAGCTGAAATTATATGTCCCAAATATTCTAATGATTCCTGGCCAAAATTTCATTTTTTTATTTATATACAACTCCTACTGCTATAATACTTGCAACACTGCTTTTAAATGCATGGCATGCTCCTCAAGACTGCTACTGTAAATCAATAATATATCATCAAAAAACACCAAAGCAAACTACCTCAAGAAAGGTCTAAGTACCTCATTCATGAGTGCTTCAAAGGTTGATGGTGCATTGGTTAGCCCAAATGGCATCACCAAGAACTCATAGTGACCCTTATGAGTTTTGAAAGTTGTCTTCTGTACACCCTCTACCTTCATTTTGATTTGATGGTAACCTGCCCTCAAATCCAATTTTGAAAACCATGCAGCCCCTCCAATCTCATCCAACAATTCTTCAATAATAGGCATAGGGAATTTGTCAGGCACAATAATTTTATTCAGGGCCCTATAATCTACAAAAAAACCTCCAACTCCAATCTTTTTTCTTTACTACAATAACAGGGCTAGCAAATGGATTGATGCTAGCTCTGATAATTCCAACAGATAGCATATTCCCCACCAATTTCTCAATCTCATTCTTCAGATAATGAGGATACTTGTAGGGCCTCAGATTTGGTATGTTGCTTCCAGGCTGCAGATTGATTGCCTGATCCATTTTTCTGAATGGTGGCAGTCCTTGAGGTTCCTTAAAACCTCCTCAAACTGCTGCAACATCTGTATCAATGTTTTAGGGACTATTTCTACCTTCCCCTCTCCTTCCATGTGCTTCAATTCTATCACAAACCCTTGCTCAGCCTCCAACATATTACGTCTGATTAATTTTCTACTTATGGCAACCTTAATCAATTCAGGCTCAACCTTTAATACTATTTTTATGTTCTGCACCTTTACAACTAATGTCAATCTCTCAAAATTAGCTTTTACTTCCCCCAAACCTGCTAACCACTCTACTTCTAACACAACATCAGCCCCTCTAATTCAAACAGATAACAATTCTGCACAACCTTTAATTCCTGTAACTCCATGTGTAATTACTTACATACCCCTTGGTAGCTCACCTTGTGTCCATCTTCTACCTCCACATAATAAGCTTGGGTAGGAGTGACTTATAGCCCCAATTCCTTCACCAATTTCATGGAAATGAAGTTGTGAGTTACTCCACAATCAATCAATACTATCACTTTTCTGTTCCTTATTTTTCCCCATAACTTGAGAGTGATTTCTTAGAAGTAAATCCTTCAATACTATGCAATGATAGCTGATGTACTTCCTCCACTTCTTCTGCTTTAACCTCTTCTTGATCCCCACTCTCCTCCTCCTCCACATCCTCCTCCATTATCATCACTCTCAGCTATTTATTCTTGCAAACATGAGTGGGGTGATATTTTTCATTGCAAGTAAAACACTCTTCTTTTCTCATCTTTTCATTTACCTCCATAGGAGATAATCTTTGAAAAAATTTCTTTTTAATTGGAGGTTCCCTTCCTGTTTTACCTCCTCCCACAGACTCCAACACCCTGCCACTCCCTTACTGTCATTCTCTCCCACTTCTTGAACCTGAGAAACCAGGCCTTGGAAATGAAGTCATCCATTTCCCAGTTCTAGTAAATTGCCCAACACTTTATTCCTTTCTTCAATCTGCCTTGCTTTCAGCATGGTGTCCAATAAGATTTTTGGATCATGCATTTATGTTGATAATTTTCTCCCAAGAATTATGTTCAAATAATAATTAAACACAAGATTTTGATTTCAATATTTTATTCATGATTTAGTAATTATTAATTTATCAATAAAAATATTATGAAAATTTAAAATTTATTTAATCTATATTTTTAAAAAAATTAAACCTATATTATTTCAATATTTGCAACTGAAAAATAAATAAACAAAATATGAAAATTTTTATAACATGATTAAAAATAAAAGCGATAAATTGTGTTTTATTCCAATAGTGTGATGCTAAAATAATAAACAAAATATGAACAACTTGATAACAAGATTAAAAATAAAAGCGATAAATTGAGCTTTATTCTCAAAGTGTGATGGTAAAAAACTACAACAGCAAATACATTATATTATCAATATGTACCTTCTCCCGTTCTCCTCATTCATCATGTGTGTCCTAATTTGGATACTTTATCTCAACAAATACCACACATGTCAAAATATGAATTTCATATTAGGCAAGCTCATTTCAGTGCTCAAGATTTACTGTAAGATATCATCATATCAAATATCCATACATGTCATAGATGGTCCTAGAATGCAAGCTATTTTCTTTTAAAAAAATAAAAATATAAATCTTACTTTTTTAAAAAAATTCAATGAAATAAATTACATTTTCTAGGTGGATAAATTCTTAAAGCTATGAAATTTATATTTTTAATTAACATTATTAATTTATCAATTTTAATATTAATTAAAGTGAAGGTAATATCAAACACGAAATGACACGGATATTAAAATTATTATTCACACTGATATGAGTATGAGTAATTTTTTTTTTATTTTAAATTCTAATTTTCCCTATGTTTTTTTCTAAAATAATAAGTAATTGGATATTCAACCAAACATTTATACTTCAAAATAGTAATTAATAATTTAAAAATAATTATACTTTATGATACATGATTGATATGTAAGCACAAAATTCTTATTATTTTTAGTTCATAATTCCTAATTCAAATTTTTTAAAGTTTTAAATTTTGAAAAGTTAATATATTTTTATTGCATTGTCAAAAATATATAGTTAATATGTCACTTAATCACTACCTTTCTTAATATATGATTATTTTTATGTTTCTCATTTATTGTATTTAAAAATCATAATCTATTAAATATATAATCAACTATATATTTATGATAAATGAAAACATTTAGTAATTTCAAATATTATATTTTACTTATAACTAATAACTTAATGCAAATTTTAAGAAAATATTTATATATTAAAATTATTTTATAGAAATATTCATATAAAAATATTTAACACGTACATGGCACGGTCACGTACTATAGTACTAATAATAATAATTGTTCTGCTCAGAGAGAACAGAAATGTCCAACAAGAATTGTTGGGTGATTTATGTAGGATCAGACTCTCTCTCTCAAGATGCTTATAGGGTTGAAGCACCTTAAGGAAAAAGATGATCACAACAGAGATACACAACACGATTGGCGTGCAGTGTGTGCTGTGTGAATGGAAAAGAGAGAGTCGGGATTGTGTGTACCTTTCACCATGGTAGATACTCTATTTATAGGATACTGACCTGGACCTGATAGATTGACGGTTGAAGCCCACTATCTTTTACCAATATATTCGGATATATGGATAACTGAAAGATAGCGGTTATGATAATATATCTTCTGTTCATTCGCGGTTATGATAATGGGTTGAGAATTTAAATATTTGAAATAATGATAATTGGGCCTATCTTTATTTATCCGTAGCAGATGTCCCTCAGCCCGGTTATCTAGTACTCTAGATGACCAGGATGTATCAGTGAATAGAACCGATTAAGCTCAGGAATTCCGAGCTGAGGTAAGTTACTATAGCTTACCCCTTGCCGAGATAATCGGCCTGGCTGACGAAGCTTTCGTAAGTCATCTCCAATCACCGCCGAGCTATCTCTTGTCTCTTCAAAGTAGCCTGAATAGCTGTGAGTATTGGGAAATGAAGTGACTTCACTCTTACAACTGACACGTGTCCCGCTGATTTAATATTGTCATTTCTTTGCACGCTTTAATCATTTCCTTTCTGCGACAATGACACCTTTGCCCCTTCCATGTCTTTCCACATCCGTCAGTTATTACTCCAAACCTTTTGTATTCTGGCGGTTACTCTTTTTTGTCTTATATGCCTTTTTTCGTTTCATTTCTTCTTGGTGCTTTATTTCACTTTTCATCTTTGCAACTTCTGCATTATCATTTTCACTTACGCTTCATCTGTGTTCTTCGTTCCTCATTGTCGCTCCTCCTCTCTTCAACCTTTACTCATTCCAGGTATTTTTCTTTTATGCTCTTCTCTTACTTATAGCCATTTATTTTTTCGTTTTCCATCTTGTTCCACGTGAGTCTTGAGTCTCGATATTCCCTTGCATATTCCCTTTGCTTCCCATTATTTCTATTTCCTGTGCATTTCTATTGTAACCCATTCCATGAAATATAGACCTGAGGAAGAAGCACAGATCGTAGAACGGTTCCTACTCGTTCTGCATTCTGGTTTTTTGGTGTTCCTCTTCCTGAAGAGGAGAAGAAAAAAGCCATGCTTCGGGCTCCCTCTGGTCCTGGCGGTTCAAAAGCCCCCATTCCCAAACCTCTCAATCCTTCTAGGTTAGGGTCTTCTAGGTTAGGGTCATCATCACATCAAAGGTCTACATTACTTTCATCAGAACCTAGGGTTCCCTCTAGGACTCCCATACCTTCAAGCAGTGCCCCTTCAAATGATTCTGGAAACAGCCATATACCTGAACCACATTTTGAAACTCGATTTGAACCCTGTTCAAAATGTCCTGATGAATTTTTATACTTAGCAAGCATTGATCTCAACAAACAGGCCGATGCTTTACTCGACCGATGCTGACATAATCCCATTATTGTACCAATGCCCTTCCCAAAAAAGACCAATACTCTGATAAGCAGATCAGATCTTAGGGCAGAGGTGCCGATTTCTATTGAAGATCCCCCAACGTCGGCTCGGGCCTCGTCGGATCTTAGTCCTTTGATGATTTATCCTCCAGGTACTTTACTAATTGCCGTTTTTTCTACTGTCGTAGGTAATTATGGACTCGTTTCCCTTAGAAGTTGTTGAGGAATCCTCGGTCGGGTCTCGCTCTCAAATTCTTTCCCCTGCCTTAACAAGTAAATATCCTTGGGTTACCCATGAGGTGTTGCGTAACACCTCGGTGCTGGATTTAGAAAGCCTTGCCTTACTCCCCCTTGGGATTCAGGAGGGTTTTCATGTCTGCCTTCCCCGCCCAGATGAGCCTGTGAGGGAGGATCTCACTTTTGCAACGCCCAACTTAAAAAGGTCCTGCAACATTACAGTGTCAGACATATTCACTTTATCATCCCCAGACCAATGGGCAAGCAGAAGTTTCAAATAGAGAGATCAAGAAAATCTTAGAAAAGGCAGTTGCCCAATCAAGAAAGTATTAGTCTCAAAAGCTAGATGAAGCTCTGTGGGCATATAGGACAGCATACAAAGCACCTACAGGGCTTACACCTTGTCAATTGGTTTATGGCAAATATAGCCATTTACCGGTTGAATTAGAACATAAATCATTTTGGGCATTAAATTTTTTTAACTTTGATCAAAGAAAGCTCCAACTTCATCAATTGGAGGAATTGAGATTTTCAGTATATGAAAATTCCAAACTTTACAAGCAAAAAGTTAAATTCTATCATGATCAAAAACTTTTAAAAAGGAATTTTCATCCTGGACAACACGTTTTGTTATTTAATTCTAGATTAAGATTGTTTCTAGGAAAGCTGAAATCCAAGTGGTCTGGACCTTTCACCATCAAAGAAGCAATGTCTCATGGAGCTGTAATTCTTGAAGATCCAGCCAGAAGTAGAACATGGACTGTCAATGGTAGCAGATTCAAGCCATACTTAGGTGGTGATGTTGAAAGGCTCACCACTGTAATCCAATTACAAGAAGCTTGAGCTACAAACGCGTCCAGCTAAGACGATATTAAAGAAGCGCTTCTAGGAGGCAGCCTAGTATATTCTAAAGTTTCTTCTTATATGCTTTATAATTTTATTTAATATTTTTGTTTATATAAATATAAATATAAAGTAGTAAAATAACAAATAATTATAAGCCAAAAACACTGTTATTATATTCCTTAAAAAAAAGTTGGCTTAACGCACCCAGGATAGTGAACCAAGCACAAATGGCTCACCTGGGCGAGCCTACGTCTGAAGACCAAGGCAGCAAGGTAAAAAATTCAAAATTCACCAAATGTTTCCAAATCATTTTCTATTGATTCAAGAGGAGTCATGAGAAGTTGGACAAGGAATCAAGCTTTGGAGTTTTGTGCTTTCAACATGCCTCATTTGAAAAGGGCCATGGAAGCTTGAAGATCAATTTGATTCTTGTAAAAGGAAAGAAGTGGTATCTGATAATCCAATGTGCATATCATGCATATCATTCATTTTGGATTGTTAGATTGAAGGATAATGCAAAAGTATTTAATAAATAAGGCAGATTAAAATAAAGTTTTTGGAAAAATGGAGTTTTCCTGTTTTAATCGATTATAGATATGTTGGCATCGATTATTTTGTTCTTCGTGCCTTCTGGAAAACAAATTAAGAATAATGTAATTGATTACATATCGAATTAATCGATTACCTAGGCTAAAATTGAAATAACAAACTTCCTGTCTTAATCGATTATGTGACGGGATAATCGATTATAATGTTCATAGCTCAAACCCAGAACGTATCAGAAACACTTTAATCGATTACATTCTTGAATTATTCGATTACATATGCTAAATAATCGATTACAGGAGCGTGTTTAATCGATTATTTTTAGTTAGAAAGCTGTTATAAATTGAACCCATTGCTCTGTGATTTAAAGGGTTGAACAATTCGAATTCTGGGCAATCAAAACATTCATGAGCTTTCATTAGTGAGTTTTTTGAGTTCAAAAACGTCTTAGCTTCACCAAAATTCATATGGATTTTTTGATTTGATGAGTGAAGCATCATTGAGTCTCAAGGAGTAAGGAAAAGGGATGCATTGAATCTGTTATTCTTTCTTTCAACCTGGTGAATCATACATATGCATTTTGTTCATTGGATTATCAGGTGAATTCGTTCCTTATTCTTTGTGGTTGTAAATCTGTTATTTGATTTCTGTAAAGATTGGCTTGTTGTAAATGGGTTTCTTGCATGATAACTAAAGATAGTGTTTCTCTCTAGGGGTTGCTAAGTAGTGTTCTCAGTGGGGTTGGTCTTTAAGAATCTAATAGTGTTTTAGATCTCTGAACTTTATCTAAGGTTGATAAAGAGAGGCTTGTAATATCTTCTGAGAACATTAATTTACAATACTAGAACTTCATTCTAGTGTTGAGTGGAAGAACTGGATGTAGCTTCATAGTGTTTGAAGTGAACCAGTATAAAAATTGTGGCTGATCTTTATTCTATTCTCTTCATCCTTTATTGCTTTGGTTTGTGAATGAAATTATTTGCACAGAAAGATTTCAGTTGTCTATTGATTTTCTTGATAGAGGAATTTGATTGAATATAAGATTCTTGGTTTCAAAACAATTTTTAAAGTGATAAAGATCTTGTGGAAACTCTGATTATAAAATTTTTAAATATCAAGATTCAACCAATTCACCCCCTCTCTTGGTTGTATTGAAGTATTCCTATCATTTTCATTTTCTTCTTCTTATTGCTTTGTGCTGTAACTTCTCCACCTTCTCCCACACTCGCCTAAGACACTCCATTTTCTCACATTCTCCATACTCCAATCAAGTAAGTTCCTTCAAATTTTTATTTTTTTAAAAAATACAATTATGCAATAGTTCTTCTAAGCTTTCGTGTACATGTACATTAGTTTGTTGTTCAAGCATGACTTAGGGTTAGAAATTTTAAAGTTGATGATTTTGTTTTGTTTAATGATTTTGGTGTATATATTGAATTGGTCTACTCCTTCTTCTATTTCTTTGAAATTTTGGTATAGATTATGTGCCAAAAATGTCCATTTCCATAGACAAAATTGTATGCACACCAAGTGTTTGGTGAAATGCCACAAGGAATTCAGTTTTCAATTGGCACATTTTTAATGCACAAAACTTGCTCCATGCTTGCCTTAGACAACTTCCATGTATGCCATTGATCATGATTTAGGCCTAGCCTTCCAATTGAGTCATCATTTTTTTTTTATTTTTTGTGGGTGTGCATGACTTGCTCTTTTTGTGTATAATTTGGAATGTCACTAACAAGACAAAATGTATAGGTTAGAAAAAAAAAATTCCAAGCATTTAGTGCCATTCACATGAATATACATGGTTAGTAAAAGCATAAAATAGAGTAAATAGATTGATATGCTTAATCACCTGTGCATTAGAAAGTTAGAAATTTTAAACATTTTGTGTAGTTGTCTTGATTTTTATTTTTCACATAGGCTGCCATCTAATTGTTATTTAAGTCTTGTTGGGATGCTATTAAGTCAACTGATTTTACCATAATCATGCTAAATCTATTGTTTGAGATGCTATCACACTCCTAAGAAACTACCTGCTAAAAGAGCTAGAAATGAAGCTTCTAGTGAAAATCCTCCTGAAGACTTCATTTATGACGATCAAAGATTTAGGAGCAAAGAGCACCAGCAGAGATTTTATACAATCAAGAATTGGTCATTCCTCAAAGAAAGGCGAGTTCAGCTGATAGATGACGAATATCCAGACTTCACAGCTGAACTTGACAGGCGTAGATGGAGACCATTAGCCACCCCTTTGCAGAAATTTGATCCAAAGATAGTCTTAGAATTCTACGCCAACGCTTAGTCACTGGAGGGAGCTTTACTCGACAAACGCTCTTTTTTCAGAGGTCAGTGGATTCCCTATGATGCTGATGCAATCAATCAGTTTTTAGGAAATCCACTTATCTTTCCAGAAGGACAACTTTGTGAGTATTTATCCAGGCGCAACAACTTTGATGAAGAAGCCATGACTCAACTCCTGTGTTTCCCGCTTTAATAACTGGTTTATGCTAACTCTACGAAATCCAAGTGCACCCGTCCAGGAACATCAGACCGCCCATAAATAGAGCCTTTATTGAAAAATATTGTTTGGCTAGACAGGTACAAAAGCAGCAGCCACCACAGCCAGCATCCATGGAGTGCATCTCCGCTCATCTACAAGGAATGGAATTCCAGATGCACACTTATATGCAGCATGTGGCTGATCAACAGGCTACTAATCACATAGGACAAATGCAGCTTAACCAGAGTTTCTACAACTACACCCAGCATCAGCACAGACAGGATCCTACCTCATTCCAGTTGCCCACTCCAGAGCAGTTCAGCACATATGTAGCATGGCCTGGGGACAGGCCAATCTTTCAGGAGGAGGCAAGTGGCCAGAGAGCTGAGCAGGACCTTGTGGCTGGCCCTACAGATGATCAGGGAGCTGTTGAGGGAGAGGAAGCAGTAGATGAGGATGATCTGGAGCAGAACTTGGCATCTTATCTCATTGATCTACAAAATCTGTCACACTACCTTTAATTTCTTTATCACTTTCTTTATTGCTTTCTTAATACTTCATTTATTTCTTTTGGTATCGTTTCTTGAATACTTTAAGTAATTACTATATTATCTTGCTTTGCTCATATTACGTGCTTAATTTAAGCTCAGTGTCTAAAGTCGTGCACAATTATGAAATTTTTTGATACTGTGCACAAGAGACTCCTTCTTTTTGAGAATTCACACATACTTTTTGATGAAATTTTTTTTCTTATTTTGTGTAAATAATAATATATAACATAACTCTTTTTGGGTTATAAATAAGAAATTTTTTCTTGAATATATTATGTTTTGAAAAGAATCAACAGTCAAATATTTTGAAACTTGCTTTTTGATTTGGATCAGAACTCAACAAAAAGAAATTTTTACGAAACTTTGAGAAAAGAAAAACAAAAAGAATGGTTTTTCAAAAAGATCAAATGAAGGCAAGTCTTTTTACATAGAATTGATAAATAACATCTGTTGGAAACATTGATTTGAATTAAACATGAAAACAAACCTTAAAGCCTAAGTGAATGAGCGCATCCACAGAAATTATATTGAGAGACCTCACTGATATAATTTATAGTGATTTTGCATAAATTTGTAATTGTCAAAACATATGATACAAGGATATGATTTAGGCCGTCTTTCTTTTTGAAACATCTTTTAAAGCCACTGGCCAAAAAGCTATCCAAAACATGAATATAATGATTTACCATTTGCAATCCTTTTGAGCCAAATAGTTGATATTTTGTTGAAACCCTAACCTAGGATAGGAATTCCATACCTAACCTAAGGATAAGAGAGCAAAAGGGAATAATTTGTGATGGAAACTTTTTTTGGGTAGTTCACGCTATGAAAAAGGATTTTAAAAGTGGCTATATGCTATTCATGTGTTTAGTAAAGAGAAAAGAAAGAAAAGAAGTGAAAGAAAAAGAAAAAAAAAAAAACAAAGTCCTGTGTTTTAAATATACAAAGTGTTAGGTGAAAGAATTGATAAAATGAGGAATCCTGAAAGAAAAAAGAAATAGGAGGTAATGATCTTAATGTTTTATCTATATATGATCTCCTATTCCAAAGGTCTTTTTGAATATCCACAAAAACCAAGATTTCTTTTCTAGCCAAAAGCCCAGCCACAAAAGTCCTAATGATCCTTGTTGATTATGCACTTTGATTTGATGACAAATGAATTACAAAATTAATCTATAAAGTATCAGTGCAAGAATTGAGATGAAACACTTACCTGTGAGAAAATTAAACACTTTGAGAGGTTTTTCTCTGTTTGAATCAGACATATGTTTCCTTTGATTATCTTTAGAAATGAAATGTGAATTGATCTTAATCTCATTTGGTTTCATGAATTCCATCTTTTGTACTTTCCAATTCTCAAGGTTAACAATTTGAAAATGTTGTTCTGACCACTCTAAAAAGTTGATTCTTTGCAAAGCATGATCTTATTAAAAATATCTTTTACTTTGCTTGAGGACAAGCAAGACTCTAGGTTGGGGGGAGTTGATAAGGGTCATATATTAGTGAAATTAGGGTTACATTGAACGCACTTATCTTTCATTTTTACTAAGAATATCTATAAAACTTGCCCTAAATCTAGTTAGTTTGTATTTAGTGCTTAGGATGAATGTTATGTTCATATTCTTGAAAGATTTATCCAATCTCCTCTTGCATTTTGATAGGCTAATAGGATTTCCGAAAATTCCGAACACATAAAGTAAGCAAAATGGATCATAAAGCAAACATAGGAGGTGCAACAAACAATCCAGGCCCAAAAATCATCAAGGCCCAAAGGAATCTTCTGGGTTAAGCTTCTAACTCGCCCAGGCGACCAACTCCAGTGCATTTGGCTCGCCCAGGTGAGCTTCAAGTTCCCAAAAGATAAACATTAGCTCACCTAGGCGAGCAAACAATGAACAAATCACTCGCCTGGGCGAGTGAAGCAGGCAGGAGAAGGAAATCTATAAATAACCACGAATTTTGCAAGCCAATGCATTCCTTTCTTCAATTCCTAAGTGCTTTAGCTAAATCTTCAGCTCTAGGGTCTTAAAATATTGTTAGTAGGTATTAGGGAAGTGAGAGAAGTAAGGGTTATAGGGGAAACCTTGCCAAAGTGAAGCGGAGATGATTTCCTTCATCAACTCTTCTCTTAAGGAGGTTCTCTCCATGGTCGCCTAAGCTTCTCGAGGATTGAAAGTAATCTTCTATCCCTATGTATCTCTTTTAGTTTTATTTTATTGCATGAATCTTTTATATCTCTTGTCGGTAATTTCATTCTGTGTTTAATGCTTGATTCTACTTGATCAATAGTCTCATGAATTGAAATCCTAAGCTTAACTGGAAAGTACCTTTAGGGTTTGAACTGAATGAAATTACTTATCACGTTTTGTTCCTAGGAATAGGGCTTAACGTTTTAATTGCATAGGCACGCGATTTTAATTCTTAATGTTGGGGCATTTATTTTGATATGCGAGGGGATCGATATCTAGTAAATATTCTTAGGATTCTCAAATGCGAATGATCGATTTGGGGTAAAAAAACGTGCGCATCAATAAAAGTAGAAAATGACTCATGCATGATAAGATTAATTAGATACAAATGGATAAGAATGATGAAATCCAATGAATTAAACTCACTTTTCTTTATTTCCATAGTTGTCGCATTTATTTTACGTTACCACATCTAATGAATCTTCGTTTACATCTTCTGTACATAAACTATTAAAATGTTAGAATTATATTTAAATTAAACCAAAGTAAACTCAAGTCCCTGTGAAGATGAACTTCTATAAATTTTGTAACTTGCAACGACAAATCGGTACGCTTGCCGAAAGTCTTAACTCGTTACTCTTCAAAAAAAGCCCTCTAAATCGTTCAAGAGCCCAAACAAGATTGTTTATACATTTTCCCTTCAAGTAGGCAAAAGCAGCTGAAAATGTCATCCCAATAAGTGTCACACCAACAATGTCAAGAAAAAGGAGTCTATACCTGTTTTATTTTGTATGTGTTGTCTATAAGAAATACCAAATGACATGCATTGATCAATTTCACTGCATCCGGATGTGTCCAGAATATGTCATGTACAACACTTTATCCTTCAGTCTATGCCAATGGATATACATATCGCGTTCAAGAATCCTCTTATAGAAGAACGGTACGCATATCTTACATTGTACACTTGCTTCATTGTTGTACATTTTTTGGGATTATGATCCTTTAAAGTGAAAATAATATTCTTTGGTTTAACCCTTGACTTTGTCATATCAACAACAATAATCTTCTCATCCTCAGTTAAACGACCAGCATATGGATATCCAGTCAATGACTTAGCCAAACCATGGTTGAGTCCCACATATTAAATTCACCATCCAGCCTTCACCTCCTGGGACTGGTTTTGCTTGCAACTCAAAAGGACAACCACACTTTCTAGTGCTAGTCATCGTACGTACTAAATCTTTGTTGAATGCTCTATGTTTTCAACTCCTTTTGCAACCAATTAAAATAAATGATGTCCTTCCCCTCTTTCCAGTTGATGTGTCAAACCTCATTATCACAACTACAAAATCAATATCATTTGCAACAGTACGAGCCCATTGCAATACCTCCTCATGGGAATTAAACACCAACAAAAAAGGATAATACATGTTTAATCTTCTTAAATAATTCATTTACTTACTTTTATCAAATACAAAATCATATAAATACCTCAGAAGTATTGAAGGCATCCGAACAATCAACCGAACACTTAATATTTTCAAATGCAGAAGGTTCGTCTATGTTGTCTTCAGTCATATTAATTTTTTCAGACATAATACTCTCATACATCCACTTATCGTTGTTCATCTTAACAAACAATTTAAAAAAATGTTTCATTAACAAACTATACGCATAATAATAATATTCAACAAAATTAAATTGTTAATTTAATACAAATTCAATACAAATTTTTAAAATGACCAATACAAATTCAATAATAAATACAATTTTTTGTATACAAATAATTTTACACAGCTGACAAATACATTTATTAAAAAATATTTATAATAGAAATAAAAATAAAACACTTATAAACAATAATGTAAAAAAATAACACATATGAATTGGCAATCCGTATGAAGCACACAGATTAACAATTTGTATGACTCACAGTGAAGTTAGAACATAGTGTAAAAATGTACCTCCGACTAAGCCAAACGAACGAACCACCACCACTAAAAACGACCTCCGCCACCAGCAAAATAACAGTGCCAAACCAAACATATGCCAAGCAAAAATGAAAAACCACCGAAGAAGAATAAGCCAAAACGAAAGCCAAAATTGGAAATGAGAATGAAGCATAAAGCACAACTGGTGTATTGGAAGAAAGATAATAAAAGAAAGGCAGTATTGGAAATAAAAAAAAGTTATGTTGGGTGTATTGGAAAAGTGCCTGGTGTTGGAAGCATATCCCCTCTTTTATTCCTCTTTGTTACAGCTACGTGGCCCTGTTGACCAACACCTTCTTGGCCCTACCAGAATTTCACAAAACAATGTTGGGTGTTACTATTGACACTACCACAATTACTAATGACACTCCACATGATGCCTTTTAGTTGTATTCCAAAATTATCCCTTGGACGAAAACACAACAAAATCATGTTTTCATTGCCTATATGGGGGTTAAAAAACAATTAACAACAGAAACAGGATACCGTTGTACAATTGTACAACACAATCGTATTTTCATTGTTATTGGAAGGTAAAAAAAAAGTAACAAAAATACAATTTTGTCGTATAATGTACAACAATAGAATCTTATTTTCATTGTTTGCTCAACATCAACGATTCTAATCACCATCCCAAAACACCATCCATCCATCCCAAATAATATAGATTCAACGACACGGAACAACACAAAATTCAACACAGGTTCAAAATCCACAATAAAAAAGGGTGGCAAGGGGCACACAAATCTTGGGTGTGGCACAAGGTGGGCCACGCAGATCTAGGATGGGGCACACAAATCTTTGACGATGTGGGATGAGGCGTGGATCTAGACGTTGACATTGTGTTGATGGTGCAAGGTGGCTAGTGTGGTGCAGGTCTATGACAGCAATGCTTGGTGGACATAGGTTGGGTTAGGCAATGATGGTGGAGGATAGGAGTAGGGTCGTGCCATGGTGGTGACCAATGGGGGTGGGGGATTGGGAAGTCTGAGGGGAAGGGGAATGGGGTGAAGGGATTTAGTGAGTGGATAAAAAAAGAATTTCCCAAAGGTTGATAATGCCACCAGCATTATTGGTAGTGGGAATAGTAATTTCCTAAGATGTGTTTGGATAGAGAATTTTAATTGGGGAAAATAATTTATCAGATAATTTAAATTTTTAATTTAAAATTTATTGTTTGGATTTTTTATATGAATAATTTGAATTTTGAAATTTTAAAACAGAATTTTAAACAACTAAAAATATAGAATTTAAATTTCCTTTTAAAAGGTGAGAAATTGAAATTCTCTTTTTTTATAGAAGCTCTAACCACACCACTCTTTGCTCCGTCTCCATCGCCAACGAGTACTCCAATCTTCACTACTCCCATGGCACCCATCTCACGCGTCTATCCGTGCATGAAGTTCAAAATTCATTTTTTTATTCAAATACAAAATTTTGAAAATAAAGAAATTTAATTTATTTATCCAAACACAAAATTTTGAAAATAAAAGAATTTTAATTGATGCATTTTAATTTCTCTGAATTTTAAATTCCCTAAAATTTTAAAATACTCTATCCAAACATAATAAAAAAGTTTTTCCTAAGAGTTCAAGAAATTTGAATAGTTCTTGTGACCTACATTTTTTTCTTCCTTTAAATAACACCAAATGTTTTGAAATTCACATTTCTTGCCTCTCTGTTTTTCTTAAGGTAGTGCGAGGTCACTGTTTAAGAAATAAAAATATCGAAATTTTTTTCCTTTTAATTGTTAAAGTTGCATTACAAATCACAAAATACATTATTACATCTTTGACAAAAATATCCCTCCAAATATTTAACAAACTAAAATACCAAAAGTTTAAACTTGAGGCCAACAAGTTATTTGAGCCCCCACCCCCCAACAAAACTTGAAATTCAACTTCAAAATGTTCAAGAGATAGTAACTTTTAACTGAAAGGTGTTAAATAAACTAATCATCCAAACACAATAATCAGACCTCTTTAGGGTCCAAGCAAAATAGATAAGCAATTAAGCCAATCACGGGTACATATCTAAGATACTTCACTACAACGACCTTGTTTTCCTGGACATTCTGGAGGTTGTCTCCAATCAACCAAGGCTGGAAAATTATGTAAAGACATATATCCCATATGAAAGCATAAGCCAGCCTTTCTGATCCAAGATAACCCACCAAGTAGTCCCATCTATCTGCTATGCCCCCAAAATTTGCATCCATTCGACCAAAAAGAGCCCACAATAGAGATACAATGCATTGCCACCAATCACTCCAACAACTGGAGCACCATTTGTCATCACAGAGCCAAACTGTGAAAGTTTTCTTGGAACACTCTCATCATCAGCATCATTCAATCGGATAGCCATGTATGGGATCAGAAATGCTGGAATCATCAAAAGTTGTAAGGGAAAAATAAGTTGAGATTTAAGCATTTTATCTTTCATATAATGGAAGGTTGATATTCTATGAAAAGATAATAAACAGACTGGTCATGCAAGAGAGATTTGTCAGACATACTATTTGTCAGGAACATTTGCAGGGCATAGAGTACATCTAGAGACCCTTTATATCTATCACTGTTGCGATCTGTGAACAGCAAAGGGGCAAACATGAACGTCCAGCCAATCACAAAATTGAATAGTCCTTCGGACATCTGAAGCAAGAAAATTTTCCGAAATCAGGGAGATTGTTCCATCAAATGAGTGTATTTGGTGCCCAAACATATTTACTTTGAGCAATGACACTTACAGGATGAAGAACTGGCGCATCAATCACTCGAATTCCAACTACTCTGCCAAAATGGTCAATGCAGAAATCATTGAAGTGCAAAGATAACCCTAATAAATTTCTTAAAAAACCACAAAAGCAGTATATATGTTCCCTGTTATTCTTAAAAGCATATCAAAGTTTAGTTCAGTTAGACTTTGAATAAAATAGCTGACTTCTATGCAATAATGAATAAAAAAATTTGGGTAGTGGGGGGGATTAAGGCAATATATAAACCAAAACCGAAAAAAATAAAAGATTATCACAATTTATTTCTTTTAGTATCAATCATTCATAAATATGCAACCAAGTAATCAATTTCTTAAATATTCTTTTCACATGTGATTATTAATGTGTCTGAAATTTACTTAATCATACTTAAAATAAAAGATCAATTTCTTTCTTTATTTCATTCAACCATTCATTACCTTATGAACATGTGTCCATTTTTTTAAATGATATTCATAAATATTAATAGCAGACAATCTTCTCTTAACTATTCTTTTCACATATGATTATTTAGTGCGTTTGAAAATTACCTGATCATACTTATAGTGGAGGCAACTTTTAAAATCAATATGGGACAAAAAAGACAAAGTACAAACTACTACTAAGGTAGCCATGTTAAACATGTTGCTTTTGTGCTAAATAACCCTATACATTAAGGAAGAATATAGCCAAACCATACATTTGTAATCAACTCCAAGAACATCATGGATACTTTGCTATTATTCATAAGTAATAAATCATGGATACATCATCTTGGTGCCATGTCCACTTGTTGAACAAGTGTTCTTGGCATAACATGATTATAGCACATGTTCAATTAAGAAATAGATTTTTTTCTTGGGTCAAATACGGCTGACATTGTGTTGCACTGCGTGGAAATAGTCACTTAAAATTTGTAACAAAAATAACACACAAATATTAAATCTGAAACTTTTTATAATAAAAAAACAATTCAGGGTTTTCTTGTCATGTACTAATTTCATTTCCTGCAACTTTTCAATTTTATTTTGGCACATATGACATACATCAAGATATTATAAATCTTGAAGCTCGTGTGTGTGTGTGTGTGACTCTTATTTTTTCCTCAAAACACACAAACATATGCCATGTTCATGTCCTACAATGCTTAGAATTCAGTAAGTCCCTATGTCCTTGTCAATCTAAAAGCTTCACAACAAGTAATTAGCAAACACTTCCACATGAACCTAGATACAGAATATGATTGTATACAATACTTTTCTGCTAGGATAATGGAGGAATATAATATACAAGCCAATTGTAAGTCATGGCCACAGAAACTATCTATTAGCAATAGTAACCAAAATTTTAAAGGAATTGAGAGAAATCACACACACATGCAAACACAAGATTTAGTGAGGTTCGGCAAGTGTGCCTACGTCCTTGGAAGCAGAGTGATTGTTTCTATTTCTTATTCATAAATAATAGGGTTACATCAATATATAATATTATGCGTACTGCGGGCTTTACCCGCACCCCCAACCTGCTTCATAACCCAACAATAGGTGGCTTTTACACTTTGCTCCAACATTTGTCCGGCCCATAAAATGAGTCATGCACAACAATCTCCACATTGATTTCTTGGGTTGGGGGTCCTGTCACGTCTAGCACTCAGCAACATTCAACAAGTCCAAGCAATGCTTGAACTTGTCAGTTGTGATCGCCTTGGTTAACATATCAGCTGCATTCTCTGAAGTGTGAACCTTCCTGAGCAAAATCAGACCAGATGTCATCAACTCCCTGATCTTGTAGAATCTCACATCAATATGCTTGGTTTTAGCATCATACACCTGATTCTTTGCCAAGTCAATAACACTCTCACTATCACAATGCAATTGAACTCCACCTTGCTCAATGCCCAACTCCTTCACTAGCCCTGCTAACCACACATCTTTCTTGCTAGCCTCTGCTACTGCCATATTCTCCGCTCCAGTTGTTGACATTGTCACAAGTGATTAAATAATGGACTTTCAACAAATAGGCCCACCTATAAGAGTAAAGACATATTCTGTTGTAGATCTTCTGTCATCTAGATAATCAGCATAGTCAGAATCCACATACCTCAAACCTGAAAGATCACCCTGCTGACTACCAAACATAATACCATGACTTGTTGTACCCTTTAGGTACTTCAAGATCCACTTTACTAATTCTCAATGTTGCTTGTCTAGGTTAAACATAAACTTGTAGACTTGAGTTATAGCATGTGCCAAATCCGATCTAGTGCACACCATAACATACATCAAGCAACCAACTACACTGGCATAAGGAACCTTTGACATGTACTTCACCTCAGCATCTGTATTCCGACATTGATCTACAAAAAGCTTAAAGTGTTTTGCCAATGGAGTACTCACAGGCTTGGCATTGCTCATGTTGAACTTGTCTATACCTTTTCAACATAACCCTGCTGTGAGAGCCACGAGTGTCTGGATTTTCTGTCTATGTCCTCCATCCCAAGAATCTTCTTATCAGGACCCAAGTTCTTCATGTCAATCTCCTTGCTCAACTCATTCACATCACACAGATGGTTACTAGCAATCAACATATAGTAGTAGAAAAATTAAAGAGTCATCATCAAGGCTTCTCACGTAAACACAACAATCATACTCACATCGCCTGTATCCAATCTGAAACATGTAGGAATCAAACCGTTTGTACCATTACCTTGGAGATAGCTTCAATCCATACAGAGACCTCTTCAACTTACAAACCAACCGACCCAATCCACCTTTACTGAGCCCTTCTGGCTGCTCCATGTAAATTTGCTTTCTAGATCACAGAAGAAAGATTGTCTTCACATCCATCTTCTTATTCATAAATAATGGGGAGAAAATCATATAATAATCAACCCTCTTTTGTTGTGCATATCCCTTTGCAACTAGGCGAGTCTTGAACTTTTCCCCTTCTTTTTTTGATATTCAAGGTTTCTTCTTGTACACTCATTTACACACTATGACTCTCTTGCCCACAGGAAGCTCAACTAGTTCCCATGTCTGATTCTTCTGTAAAGACTCTATCTCCTCCACCATAACACCCATCCATCTGGCTGTTCATAGCTTCTTGAAAGGTAGAAGGATCTCCAGCACTAGGGACAAGTGCAAAAGCAGTCAGCTTAGCCAATTCTTCAAACCCATATCGGACAACGGGTTTAATGGTGTGATGATTTCTATCTTTGACAAGATTGTACTCCTGATGCGGTCCACCTAGACTCAGATCCAGGCTCAGATGTGGGTGTCGCCTGAGGTCTTCGACTACATGGTTATGCCCTCTTAGGAATCACCAACAGCTGCTCTAGGTCCACCTGAACCTCCATGGAGCTAGGGGAAGCTCCACCAAACACTGGCATAGTTGTATTAACTATCTCTGGCAACATGGATGGCTCATCAAACACTACATCCCTACTGATCACCATCATCTTAAAGCTGGATCCCAAAACTTGAACCCTTCACACTTGTGAATAACCTATAAAAACACACTTTTTCAACTCTAGATTAAGTTTAGATCTCTCATCATTGGATATATGCACAAAAGCAAGACACCCAGATATTCTCAAATTATTAAAATCAACATGGTTACTTGTCCAAACTTCCTCTGCAACTTTCCGTTCATGCTCGTGGTGATCGATTAAGTAGTTAACATGCCATATTCACCGCTTCGTTCCAAAAGCTTTTAGAAAGGCCAACTCGCAACCTTAGACATCAGATCCTATCAATAAGGGACCTATTCATTCTCTCTGCATCACCATTTTGTTGTGGTGTTCTCCACACTGAGAAATGTCTCTAAATGCCATGTTCCTCAGAATTTTTTGGAATCGTGAGTCTGTGTATTATGTACCATTATCAGACCTCAAGTACCCAATCTTTTTGTCAGTTTGGTTCTCCACCTCAGCCTTCCACAACTTGAACTTTTAAAGACTTCAGATTTCTATTTCATGATGTACACATAAACCTTGCGAGAAAAATCATAACGAATGTCACAAAATAATGAGAATCACCCAAGGATGAACCTTTAGTAGAATCCCACACATCAATATGCACATAATCTAGAATACCCAAGATGGTATTGTTTCATAGATTTAAACCGCACTCTGAGGGTATCCTAATCTCCATCAGTTCTGTAACTGAAACCATTTGTTAGTAAAGTACCAAGTGAGATCAAATTCTTCCTTAACTCAAGGATTTGTCAAACATCACACAATGTTTTCACTTTTCCATCATCCATAGCAATATGCACCTATCCCATTCCAACAACAACACACGCTTTGTCATTATCCTTATAGACACTGCCAAAATTGTCTGACCTGTATGTGGTGAACCACAACCTATTAGGAGTCATATGGTAAGAATATCTAAAATCAAGAATTCATGCATCTGTCAACTGGCTACATGAACCAGAGAGAACATCTCCCTCACTGTAGTAGACATCTTCAACTCTGGGCAATCCCTCTTGAAATGTCCCTTCTGGTTGCATTTATAGCACTCCATTGTTTTCTTGCGTTCTCTGGACTTGGACTTCTTTCTTTGCCTATCACCAGAATCCTTGCATTGTGTCCTTCCACGTTCATGTTTCCTCTTTACTTACAGACCATTGCCTTGCGAACTCCCCACTGCATTCTATCTCTATTGAGAGTGAACATAAGTGCAGCCTGTGCCTGTATCGCCTCCAGATTTTTTTTCCTGTACGTTAAGATACAGAACATAAGTGCATTCCCATTGATTTTTTCCTATACGTTAAGGTTGTCACCAAATGTTTGTAAGAAGAAGGCAAATAAACACAACAAAATACATGCCTTATCCTCGTCCTCAATCTTTACATCCAACCTTGCCAAGACGCTAATAATTTGATTGAAAGCATTCACATGCTATTGGAGATCCAATCCCTCTTGCATCTTTAGCCCATATAGTTTCTGCTTCAGATACAGTTTTTTCATCAACAATTTCGACATGTATTGACTCTCCAATTTATGCCAGGAATATGTACCATGGAAGCTATTTTCTTGATGCGACAATGATGGAAAGGTATCGGGAAAAGAAAAAAGACTTACATATGGTGTTCATAGATCTCGAGAAAACATACAATAGAGTCTCAAGAAAAGTCTTATGGTGGACTCTTGAGGAAAAAAAAGTATCACGAAAGTATGTTAATGCAATCAAAGATATGTATAATGGGACTACCACGTGTGAAAGCTTGTAATTGAACATTAAGGTATTTCTCTATCACGGTAGGTATTCACCAAGGTTCGACTCTTAGTTCTTATCTTTTTGCCTTAGTGATGGATGAATTAACGAAAGATATTCAAGAGGAAGTGTCGTGGTGTATGCTTTTTGCAAATGATATTGTGCTTATTGATGAGACCAAAGATGGTGTTAATAGGAAACTAGAATTGTGGAGAAACACTTTAAAGTCTAAAGGATTCACGATAAGTAAGAGCAAGAAGGGGTATAAGAAATGTGAGTTTTCGCAGGTAATATATGGTGATCAAGACACAGTGCATCTACTTGGTCAAAACGTACCTAAGAAAGATGTTTTTAGATACTTGGAATCAATTTTGCAAAAAGATGGTGAGATTGATGAGGATATAAATCATAGAATCAAAGCAGGGTGGATGAAATGGCGGAGTGCATCTGGGTTTCTGTATGATCACAAAATTCCCTTAAACTAAAAGGAAAATTCTATAGAACAGCTATAAGACCAACAATGTTATATGGAGCAAAATGTTAACCAGCACATAAGCAACATGAGCATAAAATAGGGGTAGCAGAAATGAGGATGTTAAGGTGAGTGTGTAGTTTTACGAAGATAGATAGGATAAGAAATGAGGATATTCGACAAAAGGTAGCAGTAGTACCGGTGAGTGAAAAGATGAGGGAGCATAGATTGTAATGGTTTGGGCACGTTATGAGATGACCACTTGATGCTCCCGTAAGAACAATAGTGTGTTACCAAGAGCTTGACACAAAAAGATGTAGAGATAAACCGAAACTTGTTAGTATGTAGGTGTCCTAGTGACAATCTGATTTATCAGTTGAACACCTTGTACAATTTATTATTTCATGATTAATAAGAGCAGACTTTATCTTTATCATATTTATGTCTCACCTATATTTATGGTAATATGTGTTTAAAGTTAAAGGCACTAGGAATAAAACAGGTGTACACTCGAGGATCTATGATAGGGATCATGATCATGAAAATTCGAGAACACTACATGTCTATTGCCTAAAGCTAGTTCCTAGTCTTGAATCATCAAGAAAGGGCATTGATGATCTCAATAAGACTAGTACGACATCTTCTACTTGTATAGAGATACAAGGTAGGGACCTCATGGAATGCAGGCATGGTGATGCCTTAACTGATGTCGTGGGTGGATCTGTTAGGAAACAGATGGCACTGAACTGACCCACCTAGAGACTCCACAAGGATTCTTTAAAATATTATTGGATTTGTAAAGTCTCTCATTGTTTGGTAGTGCGGATCGAATACTCTGTCCTAGGATTATACTTTAACTGTACGACTCTATCCGCCTGAAAATGGGGAGAACAGTGTACTCTTCAATATAACCTGAATACATGAGTATAGACAAACATGCCGAAAGGACTCACAATCCCTTACGAGGGATTAGTCGTTCACAAGACCGATAGGACTTGGATGACTTCTAATTGACTCGGGAATCTATGCATCGTAAGAGATCATGAGGAGTCATGATCTGTCGTAGAGTTAGTAGAAGAAGATTCCTAGTTCCTATGAAAAACTATATTTAGTCAATAAAGAGAGATGATATTTTATCCTTGCTCTCGACTAAATGTGAATGACAATGTGAGGGACGATGGAGATACGGTATCCAAATTAGAAAGGTAGATCACTTGATCAACTCAATTATTTCTAGGGTCACAGAGCATTGCTAGTGTCTTATGTGGTCATTAAATGAATTGGGCCCGTTAAAAGAGTTTAGTTGGTCCAAGTTTATTTATGTCAGTGACTAATTGGGCCTAATGGGTCACACACAAAGATTATTCTTTGTTGCAAGATATAGCGAGTTTGGGCCAATAATTAGTTATTGGGCTTTATCAAGACTGAGTGAAATTGGGTTAGAGTTTGACTTCAAGCTCACTTGAATCATGCGTCCTATTTGGGGCATTAATGGTGAAATTGGTTTCTCCACTAATGGGCCCAAATGTGTTGACAGGTCCGATGGGCCTTGGACCATGAATCCTAGTAAGTCAAGGAGTTGACTTGACTAAAATAAGTTTTGGGCCCTTCAAAATTTAAATTTGAAATTTGAATTCAAATTCAAATTCAAATTACGAACTGGGATAAGATTGAATTTATATTTGAATTTGAATTTGAATTTTAAATTCTATGAGGTTAGACTGTTGAGGATAATTTAAATTATCTAAATGAATTATCCAATAAAGATTGGATGAAGATTCTATCAACAACATTATCATTTGAATTTAGAATTCAAATGAATTTTGTTACAACAAACTTTGGAGGGATGAGAGAGAGAAAGAGGCGATTTTGATGAAAGGATTTTGATAGATTCTTTTTCAAATTATCTGCAACAAATGGATAGGATCCATTCACTTGAATTTTGAATTCAAGTCTTGCAAGAGTGGAACAAACTCAAGGATATTCTAGTAACATCTTGAATTTCGAAATTCTCAACAAACTGAGGCTGATTTGAAGTGAGAAGATAATGCAATGCAACAACCTCATCTCACCTTAAATAGGCGCCTATGTGGGGAGGATTGAGAGAGAAAAATTTCACCCCTTCCTCTCTTGGTTCTGAATCAAATTCTAGTTTTTTCTCTATCTCATCTTCTCTCCTCAAATACTCGAAAGCATTATACCTTGCATGCGCCTGACAAGCCACCAAGGAGAAGGAGGAATCAAGGAGAAGAAGTTCTCACTTGCAAGAAGGAGATAATCGTGTGGATCACCATTGAAGGGTGTCATCTTCTTTGAGCCTTCAAGTGATAAAGATATTTCTAAAACCCCAACGTGTTTCAATGAGTAATTCCTAAGCATACACACATCAGGTGCATAGATGGTCTATGTTTCCGCATCGAAAACTTTTGTTTTTATCCTCATGTGAGCACACCATGATTGGACCAAGGTGCTGCGTTTTTTTTAACTTTCAAAACTTACCTGGGAAAAGGTAGTCAAACAAGACCTAATGGAGTGGGATATAAATTGACGGACGATATGTCTTAGGTCGGAGTGGAGAAAAGCTATAAGTTTGGTGGAAGGTTAAACCCATTAGAATCTCTATGTTCCAATCTTTCCCTTTTTTAGTTCTTTTCCTTTTCATTTCCCCCCCTCCTTTCACCCTTCTTTTCTTTTAGTTTTTTTTTTCTTTTGTCTTATTTTCCCTTTTTCTTCTCATCTCCCTTTCTCTTTCTTTGTCTTATTTTTGATCTATCATTGGATTCATCTACCATCAACCCCAATTAACTAGGGTTAAAGGTACTGTTGGTGTTGATTGACTCTCCAATTTCTTCCATACCTCCCCTGGAGACTTTAAATCCATCATGTGATAAAGGACCTCGTATGCCAAACACAAGTGTATGGTTGCCCAAACCCTCTCTTGCAACTCTTCTTAATTCAAAGCCTTCATATTATTAGGCTTTGATTCATGCATCACTTTCAGAAGACCTTATTGTGCAAACAAATCCTTAACTCGCCTCTATTACAATATGAAATTCCTAGTTCCATCGAACTTCCCCCTTCGAATTTGGCCCCAGAGTTAAACACCATCTGATACTAGTTGTTAGCAATAGCAACCAAAATTCTAAAAGGCAATGAGAGAAATCACATGCACATACGCAAACACGAGATGTAACGAAGTTCAGCAAGTGTGCCTACGTCCTCGGGAGCGAGTGACTATTTTTATTTATTCATAAACAATAGGGTTACATCACAATATATAATAGGGTAAATAGTCATTTTCGTCTCTAAATGTGTAAAGTGCTGACAAATTCATACCTGAAAGGTGAAGATTCAAATTTGTCCCCGAAAGTGAAAAAAAGTGCGACAAATACATTCATCCGTTACCGTTAATTGAAAGAGCCTACGTGGCACATTTAGAGACGAATTTGTCAGCACTCTACACATTCAAGGACGAATTTGTCAACGCTGTACTCAAAATATAATTTAGTTTTCATCTTCTCTCTTTTTTTAATCGTTGCAAGCATAACATTACAATAAACACTTTAAAAAAGGAAAGCAAACATAAGTTAAAATAAACATAATAATAAGCATAATATTGATTAGTAAGCATAATCTGTATGTTGCTCTGAAATATCTATTATGACAACATTAAGTAGTGACAAAATCAAGTTGAGTCTATTTTTTTTGTAAGGATTAACTTAATGGCTTTGCATTTTTGTCTGAGTCTCATATTTACCCAAAATATGAGACTCAAACAAATTAAAATGCACAGCCATTAAGTTAATCCTTACAAAAAAATGAGTCTCAATTTGATTTTGTCACTACCTAATGTTGTCATAATAGAAATTTCAGAACAATAAACAGATTATGCTTATTTATCAATATTATGCTTATTATTATGTTTATTCTAACTTATGTTTGTTTTCCTTTTTTAAAGAGTTTATTGTAATGTTATGCTTGCAACGATTAAAAAAAGGGAGAAGATGAAGATTAAATTATATTTTAGGTAGAACGTTGACAAATTCATTCCTAAATGTGTCACATAGGCTCTTTCATTAACGGTAACGAACAGAAATTAACGGATGAATGAATTTTCGCACTTTTTTCACTTTCGAGGACAAAAATTTGAATTTCAATCTTTCGGAGAAGAATTTGTCAGCGCTCTACACATCCAGGGACTAAAATGACTATTTACCCTATATAATATTACACGTACCGCGGACTTTACCCACACCCCCAACCCGCTTTATAACCCAACAATAGGTGGCATTTACGCTTTGCTCCAACATTTGTCCGGCCCATAAAATGAGTCATGCACAACACTACCCATGCTACATGAAAATATAAAGGTTTCCAATGTAAATTTTAATATATAAAAGGAGGAAAGGATTCAAAGAGTATGAATCTTGTCATACAAATTCTTCTCTTTATTAAAGAGTGACCAAAATATAGTTTATTGAACAATGGAAATATATTAGGAAAAGGTAAAAATCACAAGAGCATCGGTTATTCTTATCTGACATTGAAATGCTCTCAAATTCATCTAAATTAAAGAATCTCCATGATAAAAAGTTGAAAACGATATAATGAGTAACAGGGGTACGTACCAAAGTTCATGAAAGGCAATATTAAAAAGAAATTGAGAGAAAGACCCACAAGAGAGTTCACTGTGTCAGAACTGATGGCCCATACAGGATCTCCCTGTCAGAATACAAGGAGTCTTTCAGACTTCAAAATTAAATCAAATCTACGTAATATCATCAAACAGAAAAAAAGAAAAATCATATGCAATACAACTCTCCAAAATGTTCCAGACAGCTAAAGCTAACAAAGAATGAAAGGAGGAAGTTTTGTTGTCAAAGCCATAGAAGCAACTTTCTATACAATCATTTTAAATTGTACTTGTAAGAAGGTAAAGAGGAAAAATAATACTCAGAGTGATAAAATTATTTTGATATTTGCTAAGAAATATGTGATACATAAACAAAACACAAACTCACATATATAATTGTACCAAACTCTTAATCCTACTTAAAGGGAGCAAACAAATCATGAAATAGAAGAAAATATGGAAGCCAAAACTCCCATATGATTCTCTCTATGATACAAACACCCCTTCTCCTCCAGTTTGTTTCTACTGGTGCTCCTCCATTTCCCATTTTATTAATAGTGGTTGCTACACAGAGTTCTAGTTGCCAAATTGGAAGTGACTATGTCAAGCATGGCAAACAGCATTGTTTCCTAGTCCACGGAAATCAGTCCATAAATTAAAATGTTCACACTTGAGAGACAAGCAATAATTCAAGATAGAATACCCAATATG
This sequence comes from Glycine tomentella, assembly GCA_007407185.1. Taxonomy (NCBI): domain Eukaryota; kingdom Viridiplantae; phylum Streptophyta; class Magnoliopsida; order Fabales; family Fabaceae; genus Glycine; species Glycine tomentella. The sequence goes on along the minus strand of PYAF01002507.1, from coordinate 53,761 downwards.
CTCTAAAGATAACAACACCACGTAGCACCATAAAATGGAGCAAAATTTTATACTATCTACCCCCTTTACAGTCATCACTTTTACTTTAACAGTTTCTTATTTTTTATTTTGATAATTGTGGTATCAGTACGAAAATATTTCCACCGAAAGCAGTAACAAACTTTGTCAAGGAACTTTAGCACAAACAAGGTGGGTATTTCCTTCCCGACACAATTTGTTCTATACCTTATTCTATATCTAATGGCTAATAGTTTCTTATTTTTATCTTATATTTGTGAGAAAAAAAAATCAAAAGTATAACCGCCAATCAATCATAAATCATAGCAGGTAACAAACTCACCGTTCAAGTCAATCATTATAACAGTGTAAAAAATGTTGCACCTCTCAGTGCATTGCAATTAAATTCAAATAACAACACATGCTAGCTGTTGCGGTATACTAAAACAGTTCCAGATTGTTTAGGAATTGAAACCAAAGACAGTTTATAAACACTCTTCTTACAGGTGTAAAAATATAATGTAGTGGTTATAGGGTTAGAGCATGGTTTTAAATATCGATTGCCATCCCGTTTGACGTTTTTAAAAAAAAAAAATAAAAAAAAACTTGATTTTGCTACCCAAATCACGCTCGTCGCAGACCGTTTTTTAAAACCAGGGGTTAGAGTTAATGCGGTAAAATTGAAAAAATGTTAAAAATATGAAAAGGGTAATACTACATACAGGGGCATAAGGAAGAAGGAAGAGCCATAGAATGTAGACACCTTCTGCAACCCACAGCGCAATTTGAAGCATTCTTTTTCTAAATTTGTCATCGCTCTCATGTTCCACCGAAGACGGGGTGGGTTTGGCTTGGCGCGAGAAGCGAGGCACAAATGGGTCCCTGAAACCCCGCGTTTCGCTTTGGGGATGGCAGAGAAGAAGCGATGGGTGGAGCTGAGCGGTGTTCGGTTTTGCAATTGGGGAAGATGGAGCGAAGGGTTTGGGGGAAAGGGTTTTGGAGAAAGGAATGAAAAGAGAAATGGTGGAGACGTCGTCGTTGTGGCGGTCATCGCCATGGTGGTGGCTTCACAGAGGCTTGGGCATTGACCATTGAGTGGCTAAGTTCACAGTTCACGCTTTATAACGCAGGTGTGCAAGGTGGGAAATCTTGAACCATTCGTAGCGAATGTCATCTTCCTATTTTACTTTTTAATTTTAATTTTACTTAGGCTAGGCTTCATTAGTCATTACATTTCCCCCTCTTCCTAAAGATTTAATTTTTAATACCTTAGACCAGTCGTATTTTTTTAGTCTCGCAAATAAAAAATTTATATTTTTAAATTAGATAAATGTTCTTTTTTTAATTTCTGTCTTCAAATAAAAAAATTATACGTTTTAGTCTTCAAATTGTGGCATAAACTAAAAAGAGCATTTTTGAATTTAAGGGTTAAAAAATAAAAATAAAAATATTTGGAACCTAAATAGACCATTTAATTTAACTGAATAAAAACATAGTTAAGTCATTTTACAATATTGCAAATTGCATTCTTTATTTTTTTTTTCAAATTTTGGCCCCTTTAATTTTGCTCTTATATAAAATAAATTGTCAAAACTATTGGAAAAGCGTCATAAAATTGTCTTGATTGGGGTGTTTATAAAAAAATCACAACCAAATTGTCTTAACTATAAAAAAAATTTATGGGGGATTAAATTTGTAATATTTTGTTAAGGTTTAATTATGTTTTCAATCACTCAAACTAGAGGGGTTTTTTTTAGTCCATCAAATAAACTTTTTCATTCTTTATTCTCTTTGACTTCAAAAGATTCTCTTTTTAGTCTCCCCCCTTAAATAAAAATTTGCATTTTTTTAGTCCTACAATTTTGGTGGAGTAACTAAAGAGAGAAATTTCAAATTTAAGAGACCAAAAAATGCAAAATTTATTTGGAGAACTAAAAAAAATCCTAGTTTGAAAGACTAAAAACATAATTAATCCTTTTGTAAATTAGGGGGTAAAATTCAATCAATGTCTCTATAGCAATTAGGAGTGGGGTTGTTGAAATGGAACATTTTCTAAGCTAAATGTTATAATAAAAAAACATTTAAGAAGTAAATTCTAAGCCCTTTGTACTTGTGCTCATAATGGTTTGTTTTGAGTGCTTTCAGAGAAATATGACTTGTTGAGAAGCATGGAGAAAAGGTGTGAAACATTGGCCTAGGACAAAGGTTTCTTAAATATGAAGTTTGTCCAACTGTAGAAGTAAGAAACCAAAAGCAGAAGGGCAATCGTGGTTCTTTGTCAAAGTGAAGATATCGGAAATTGTGTGTGACTAGAAGCATGATTATGAAGGTAACCTAAATCAACGGATACACATCAAAAGCTACATATGACTTAAGGATCATCAGAAGATACAATGCAGAAGTCAACAAGTGTAGACAAACATGTCTTGTCTAGAAGCACACACCAGAAGTCGTGAATAACAATGTCATGCAACAGTGTACTGATACACTATCATGACGAGCTTTGCTGATGTAATGGGATGCAACTTAACAACTGGACATGGTCCTTAAGTCTGAAATTTTATAACAAATAATTGAGAAAATAAAAATGCAACTCAAATTTCATTCACGTACATATCAATCAGACAATGACGAATACTCGGCCTCATTGGCAAGGATCCAAGGACGAAACCACCACTACAAGGCAATATGAAAAGCCTCTAAGCCTAGGTCGCGAAAGCACAAGATTTTGAAAGGTGGCTCAGTTTAGCTTTGGGTTTTGAAGTTGCTCAATCGTGAAGCCTCTTGACCATATCTTGGATATTGAACATGTTGGATCAGCCAGGAATCTAGAAGGAGGGTTGAATAAATTCTTTCAAAATCTTTACCAATTCATTCTTTAATCAAATTAAAAATAACCCTTTTGAATTAATCAAAGTTCTCTCAAATGTTCATATAAGAAAGATCAGTACAATCAAGAAAACTTTTAATGATTATAGCATATGTAAAAATAGATTTTTATGGCCCTTTGAGATCAATTCCAATACCAAGATGAATTCAAGACTAAGAGTTAAGAGAAAAAGAGAATCACACAAGAGTTTATACTGGTTCAGTCCATGCAACACCTGCATCCAGCTGTTCTAAGACCTCTTAGAACTTCCACTATTTAGAGAATCAAGTACAAATATTATGCACACAAATTCCCTAAAAGAAACTCTAATCTTTCCCTTGAAACCTACAAGAAAAAGACTCAGAATTGAAACTTTATTGCTTCTCTAGACCTCTTGGTAACCCTAACCAAGAATCACAACATAAAAGAATGTAAGGTAAAGGATTAAATATACCTGAATGTGTAGATCTTCAATATCTTCAAGTTCTCTTAATAAGATGATCAATTTATGATGATAGAATGAATGATTCTATGATCAACTTCAATCTTCAGACTAAATGTAGTGCAATTCTTTTAGAAGAATCTCTTGAAATATTTTTCTCTAAGACATAACATATCAAGAGTCTCTAATAAAGAAAATGCATAGGGGTATTTATAGATTTTAACAGTTAAAATAGATCTAATCGATTATAAAACTAGACAATCGATTAATTCGTCAAAATCCATTTTGTTCTGCATTTCCAGAAATTGAATAATCGATTAATTCGTTTCAGTATGATTATCTCTATTTCTTCAGTGCTTTCTGGGTAATTGATTGTCACATATGGTAATCGATTATAGAATCACACAGAGAGATTCTCATTATTTCTAGGAACTGGGTAATTAATTATCCTTAGCTACAAATCCTTCTTTCTTCTGAAACTAGCATAGACACTCAATTACTAGGCTAGGCAATCGATTAATTCGATGCTTCTAGCCAAATTTCAAGTAGAAGTAAGTTCTTAGGAAACACAGAGAACTAGAATACTTCATTCACTTCATATTTGATCAACACTAAGCAGGAAAAAGACTTAAAACATATCACACACATGCCTAATATAAAAACATTCAATACAAGTGTCTCATTTATTAAACATGTTAGGCATTGCAAAATTATCAAATCAAAACTAAAACTAAGGGATTCAAGCTTTGATCTAACAAAACCCTGTTGGTTTCAAAGAAGTCAATTGAAGAATGGACAAAGAATCAAGCTTAGTTTTGAACTTTCAACATGCCTTGAAGTCTTGAAGATTAATTTGTGTTTAAATGTAAAAGGGAGAAGCATTTCTGGTGATTCAAGTGCATTGCATTCATATCATTCATTAAGTCAATTAGTTTGAGTAATAGAATTCACAAGGCTTTGATAAATTGTTTAAGTTTCATAATTAAATCAAAGGTTTTTGGAAAAATAAGTTTTCTACTGATTTAATCGATTACTTTAATGTGATAATCGATTATTTTGTTCTTGGTTATTCTGGAAAACTTTTCAAGAACAATGTAATGATTACGTATCGGTTTAATCGATTACTTTACCTTGGTTCATATATAAAATGCCTTGATGAACATTTTAATCGATTACCAATGAGTTGTAATCGATTACATAGGCTAAACAGAAAAAATCACCTCTCTGTCTTAATCGATTACCAAAGACAGTAATCGATTATATCATATGCCTATGCTTAACATGTTTTGGTTAGTTAATCGATTACCAGAATCCGTAATCGATTATGCAGTGTATTTCATGTTTGTGAAACTTCCTGTCTTAATTGATTACTTATCGAAATAATCGATTATTTTGTTCGTTGCTTCAATCCAGATTTCTATAGAACACTTTAATCAATTACATGCTTGATTTAATCGATTACATAAGTGAAATAATCGATTATTGGGCGCGTTTAATCGATTACTGACATTTACAAAAGTTTGTTATAAATAGAACCCTTGCTCAGCTCATTTGGTAACTTGATCAATTCGTATTCTGATCCTACATAAGCTTTCTAAACATATTCTTAGTGATTTTATGGGTTCTGTGAGTGCTTGTCTTCACTAAAACACTTATGGGTCTTTAAGTGATTTCTAAAAGAAGAAAATTCTTTTCAAAAGTTAAGGAAAGAGATGTTCTGAGTTTGTTTTCATCATTCAACCTAATTCATGTGCATATCATTCATTGGATCATCATGTGTTTTCTTTCCTTAAACTTAGTGGTTATAATTTCTTTCTGAATTTGTATTATTGGCTATTGTAATTGGGTTTCTTGCTTGTAAACTAAAGATAAGATTTCTCTAGGGGTTGTGCTGAGTAGTGTTCTCAGTGGGGTTGTCTCTAAGAATCTAATAGTGTTTTAGATTTCTGAACTTTATCTAGGGTGGATAAAGAGAGACTTTGTAATCACTTATAAGAACAGAAAATTGCAATAATGGAACTCCATTCTAGTGTTGAGTGGAAGAAAACTGGATGTAGCTTCATAGTGTTTGAAGTGAACCAGTATAAATTTTGTGTGCTTTGATCTCGGTTTCTTTCTTGATAATATTTTGTTCAACTTGATTGTCTTGATTTGTTTATTAATTCAATTTTGAGCTATTGGATACCTTGGACTGAACATTTGATTGAATAAAGATTCTTGGTTTCAAAAGTGAAAAAGATCCTAATGGAAACTCTGATTTTGTCTAAGAAATTTTAATTTACCAAGCCTAACCAATTCACCCCCTCTTGGTTAAGTGTGAAGTGTTCCTATATTCTAACAATTGGTATCAGAGCTGGTTCTTGAAAGTTACTCAAGATCACTACTTTCTTTCAAAAATGAATACTTCACAAATAACTTTCAAGGAAGGTGCTTCTTTAAACAGACCTCCTTTGTTTGAAGGGGAACATTTCAATTTTTGGAAAAATAGAATGAAGATCTTTATTCAATCTAATGATCCAGGTGCTTGGAATGCTATTGAAAAAGGTTCTAGGGTACCAATTAAAGTTATTGATAATAACATGATTCCCAAAGATTGGGATGAGATGAATGATGAAGAAAAGAGGATTGCTCAGTATGATTTTAAAGTCAAGAATATGATAACTTTGCTCTTTCTTTTGATGAATTCTTCAGAACAGTTAGATGTACAAGCGCCAAGGAGATATGGGAGATGCTAGAAATCACCCATGAAGGAACTGAAGAGGTGAGGAGATCAAGAAAGCACTCTTTGATACATGAATATGAGATGTTCAAGATGAACCAAAATGAAACCATCTCTCTACTCCAAACAAGATTCACACACATAGTGAATCATCTCTCAGGACTTGGTAAGACCTTTGATGTTGAAGAATTGAACATCAAAATCTTGAAGTGTCTCACTAGAGCATGGCAACCAAAAGTGGCAGCTATCAAAGAATCTAAGGATCTCTCACAAATGACCATGACTGCTCTTTTTGGTAAGTTACTTGAGTATGAATTAGAATTGTCTCAACTAACCTTTGGTGAAGATGCAGATAGAAAAAGCAAAGGAATTGCACTAAAGGCTGCAGCACCTAAGGTAGAAAAAGGAGAAAACTCAAGTGATGAGGAAGATGAAGAAAGCATGAACTTGATTGTGAAAAAATTCAAAAAATTTCTATAGAAGAATAAGGGCATAAGATTCATAAGAAACAACAAGAGCAATACCAACAACAACACTAGTAACATCAAGAAGATTGACAACAACTTCATATGCTTTGAATGTGGCAAACCTGGCCACATAAAATCAGAATGTTCAATCTACTTGAAGAAACAACAAAGTGACAGTAAAGGAAAGAGAGAAGCAAAGCCAAGAAGAGCCTACATTGCTTGGGAGGACAATGATTCTACAACTTCTGAATCCTCCACTGAATTAGAGGAAGCTAACATATGCCTTACTTCAATTGTCAATGAAGAAAATGATGATCTCTTAGATGAAGAAGATGAGGTAACCTCTGAACTTGATCAAGCCATTTTTGCTTTTCAAGAGATCCATAAAGAGGATAAAAAGCTTGCTAAATCTAACAATAAGCTTAAGAAAAACCTTGAGGATCATCTTGCAAAAATAATGGAATTACAAACTGAAGTTTGTAACTTGAAGGAAGAAAATGAAAAACTTATTTCAAGATATAAATCAAGTGGTTGTGTTTGTGCCTCTTCCTCTACAACTATTGACAAATATGAAATGCTTCAAAAAGTTTTTGAAGAGTATAGACTTAATCAAGAAGAAAAATATATGCAGATTGTTTCAAAGAACAATGAGTTGATTGATATCTTAAAAAAGCTCAACAAAGGAAAATATGATTTGAATGACATGTTGAGTGCTCAAAAACAGTTTGGTGACACTTTTGGATTGGGGTACAAAAAGAATTTTAAAAGTGTTCAAAAGACAACATTTGTACCTCCAAAATAGAAGAAGAGGAAGAAACCAAAATTCAATCAAAAGAGGTTCTTTATAAATTCATATAAAGCTGTTGTTTGTCATTATTGTATGGAGAAAGGACATACATCTTTCCAATGTTTTGCAAGAAGGTTTTATGTCCCAAATGGTGAGTGTATTTGGGTAGAAAAGAAAAAGCAAGCAACTAACTCCTTTGGACCCAAACTCAAATGGGTACCTTCTCCTATGAAGTGATTTGTTTTTTTTTTTGTAGGTATGTCTTAGAGCAAGCTCTTCCTTATGGTATCTTGATAGTGGCTGCTCAAGACATATGACAGGTGACAAGTCCTTGCTCAAAAATCTTACACTTAAAGATGGGGGCTATGTTACTTATGGAGACAACAATAAAGGGAAGATCATAGGTGAAGGAAACATTGGTGACAACTTGAACACAAAAATCAGCAATGTACTCTATGTTGAAGGCTTAAAGCATAATCTACTAAGCATAAGTCAATTATGCGATAAAGGTTTTAAAATTTCTTTCAATCAAGATTGCTGCATGATATGTGATGGTAAAAATGGAGAAGTAATCCACATTGGCAAAAGAAAAGGGTTTATTTGCTTTCCATAGACCATGCATTATTCCACAAGATTAGATGCTTAATGAGTAAGTTAGATGAAACATGGTTGTGGCATAGGAGAGCTAGCCACATTAATATGCACCATATGAATAAACTCATTAAAAAGGACTTAGTACATGACCTACCAAAACTCAAATTTGAAAAGGACAAACTATGTGATGCATGTCAAAAGAGGAAACAAACAAAAATCTCTTTTCAAAGTAAAAACATTGTTTCCACCTCAAGACCACTTGAATGACTGCACATTGATTTGTTTGGTCCTTCTAGAACCATAAGTTTAAGTGGTAACTACTATGGACTTGTTATTGTTGATGACTACTCTAGATTTACTTGGATTTTGTTTTTGAAATCCAAGAGTGATGTTTTCCATGCTTTCAGAAAATTGGCTAAACTTGTTCAAAATGAGAAAGGGTGTAAAATTATCTCAATTAGAAGTGATCATGGTGGAGAATTCCAAAATGAACATTTTGAAAAATTCTGTGAAGAAAATAGAATTAACCACAACTTTTAGCTCCAAGAACACCTCAACAAAATGATGTTGTGGAGAGGAAAAACAGATCACTTGAAGAAGGTGCAAGAACACTTCTAAATGAGACTAATTTACCAAAGTATTTTTGGGCTGATGCAGTAAGCACTGTTTGTTACACTTTAAATAGATTACTCATAAGACCCATCTTGAAGAAAACACCTTATGAGTTATACAAAGGAAGAAAACCCAATATTTCTCATTTAAGA
>PYAF01002507.1:3624-19203 GCA_007407185.1 Glycine tomentella | reverse complement strand
CTGTACTCTTATTATTTGGATTTTTGTTATTTGAACCGTGGTGAGGAAAATCGTGTACGCTATTTACGAATTATAAAATTAGCAAGCAAAGCGAAATAAATTTTCATGAAAATATTATACTAATCAAATTTTAATACAAAGTGGACACGAGATTTTAAAATCAATCAAGCACGAGAGAGTAAAGAGAGGCGTTATATCTTGTACATTACATTAGCTTAGGATAGCATAAGAGAGAGTGAGAGAAGTGAGAATTAGTGTGGAAACTTTGCCGGAAAGAAACGGTGATGATTCCCTTCATCAATTCTTCCTTTGAGGAGGTGCTCTCCATAATGATTGGCTAGCTTCTCTTGAGGATTAAATATAATCTTCTTATCCCTATGTATCTCTTTTAATATTTATTTATGCATGAATCTTTTCTATTCCTTATTGGTAATTTCATTTTTGTTCTTAATGCTTGATTCTACTTGATCACTAGTTTCATGAATTTAAATTCTTAGCTTGACTGGAAAGTGCCCTTAGGATTTGAACTAAATGATTTTACTCATTACGTTACGTTGCTAGGAATAGGGCATAACGTTTTGATTGCAAATAACACGCAATTATGATTATAATGCTGGGGTATACTTCATATGCGAGAGATCGATATTTGGTAGATATCCTTAGGATCTCGAATGCGAGGGATTGATTTGGGGTAAAATAATGTATGCATCAATAAGGATAAAAAATGATTTATATATGGTAAAAGTTAATTGAATACTAAGGGTATGAATGATGAAACCCAATCCCACCTTCTCATAAATATATTTCATTTTACTAGTTTAGTAATTTTTCGTTACTTTCGTAATCAAATGAAATTCGGCTCATCCTTGTTGTACATAACTATTGAACTGTTAAATTTTGCTTGGATTAACTGAGTAGCTCAAGTCCCTATGGAGACAATTTTTTATAAATTTTGTAATTTACAACGACAAATTGGTATGCTTGCCAAGAGTCTTAACAATTACCATTGTTATGTAATCGATTACATGCTTGTGTTTATTTCTGAAAAAGTCATGAAAAACACTTTAATTGATTATCTCTCTTCTATAACCGATTACCAAGTGTATTTTACAAATTAAGCATGTCTGCTTTAATCGATTACCAAGACTTATTTGGAAAATAGTTTGGCTGCTTTAATCGATTACCATTGTTATGTAATCGATTACAAAGGCTTAATTTTCATATGAGCTTGTCTACTTTAATCGATTACCAATCTATTATAATCGATTATCAAAGCTTCTTTCACATATCATTGACTGCTTTAATCGATGACATCACGTATTAATCGTTTATCTTGTTCGTGAAAGATTCTCCAAAAAGCACAAGAACAAATTAATCGATTATCTTGTGCATTAATCGATTACACATGTTAAAACAATCAATTACCTTAACGGATTAATCGATTGCATTCTGTTAAATCAGTTTTCTATTTAAAGCTTTATGGGTATGTTCTTTTATTAACGAACTACTCTTTGAATTTACAATTGACCCAAAGTTTACTAAGCTTTCAAAAGTCCAAGAAACTGATTTTATGAGTGAAACACATTCTGTGTGAGATCAAAAGGTTATTGGCTTTTGTAATGATATGTTTGTTAGAAAAAGAGATTTCAAGAGAGTTGATTCTGTGCATTGACATTCATACAACCTGGATTTATTGGTAACTTCGTTCATTCATTCATTCATCCGTTAAGGATCACAGGTTGTGTCTCTCTTGAATCTTACTTCTTGATTCTTGTGTTTACGTATTTCTGTTGTGAAAATCATATAGTTTCTTTTAAGCTTTCTTGAGTAGTGTTCTCTAGGGATAAAGATCTGAGTAGGGTTCTCAGGATCTTTGTGATTTGTTTTCTAATAGTGTTTTAGAATTCAGTTTCTTTATGATGTATGGTCAATTGAACCCATCAACCATGAATTTTCCCAAATCTTCCTTGCATTGAAACTCAAACTTCAAGTTTTCTTCAGGGACACAAAGTTGTCCAAAATTCAGAAATGGAAAGTGGGGAAAAGGTAAGGGATGAAGGTGGATGGCACCATGGAAAAGCATTCAAATAAGCCTAGGAAGAATCGCCACGATAGCTTGAAGCTATTGATAAGAAACATGAAGTTCTTACATAAGAACAAGAGAGAAATCTCTTACACACGAACTCTGCTTTCATTCACTTAGAAAATGGAGTTAAAATGTTGACATTCAGTTGACAGCTTTATATAAAAAACAAAAATAACTGACTGTATTTTGATTATTTCGTCCAAGTAATCAATTATTTTGTCCAAATAATCGATTATTTCTACCAAGTAATCGATTATTTTGTTCTTGATCTTCTGGAAATAGATGATGAACCAAATAATTGATAATTACATTATGTAATCGATTAACACAGAGAGTTTTCATTTTTTTCAAATAGTTGTGTAATCGATTACAGACAAATGGTAATCGATTAAAACAGACCATCTTTGTTTCTGTGTGTGTGATAACCCTAAGTTATGGTATGGTTGGCGCCATACCCCCGCGCGACAGCGCGGGGATTCACATTAGAAAACCTAATTTTTGGTATGGCGCGGGTCGCGCCAGACCCATTGGCTGTGGCGCTGATAGCGCCAGGACGGCGCTGGTGGCGCCAGAGGTTTTCCAAACCGCGCGGATGGCGCCAGGGGCGGCGCGGATGACACGGGTAGTGGCCTGGAAAACCAAGTTTCACTGGAAATCCACGCGGTTAGCGCCAGCATGGCGCGGGTCGCGCCACAGGTTTTGGAAGCTGACGCTGGGGGCGTGGGAGTGGCGCTGATGGCGCCACCTAAACCGCCATGTTGGCGCGGTCAGCGCCGGGGCTGGCGCGATCCGCGCCAGAGCTCGGGCAGGCCCAGTATTAAAGGGCAGTCGCGATTTTAGAAGAAGAAAACTTCTTCTTCTTCCTCCTCCAGCCCCAGCCTCCATTTCTGATGAAACCAAGGTTCCTAGGACCTCATGTGCTAGTCTAACACTTTCTTGTGAACTAGAAACTAGTTTTACCCGATTGAAAGCCAAAATCCTTCATCATTTCCTTAGCTTTGAGCAAAATCCATTCCCTCAGAGAAACCTCAGAAACCTGAGTGTTGGCAAGGACCAGAGGCGTAGAACGGACTGCAGAGCTTAGGAAAGCCGTCCTCCAGCCTTTAGGGTCGCCACTGAGGTAAGAAACGTAAGTTTCTTTGGTTGATTTTGGAATTGAGAAATTCCTGGATTTTGTGAGTTATGTTGATCTGGAGCTAGAATTAGCCCAGAGTTCTGTTGGGAAACTTGTTTAGAACTGTCTAATGATGAAGGAATAGCTTTCAGTTTTTGAATTGTGAGACTTTGAATATTGGCTCTGTGAATGCATGAGTGACCGGTGTAGAGTCACTTGTTTATGGTTTCCTGACATGCATGAGCCATGACTGAGTCTATGTTGAGCCTGAGAGGCTAATTGAGCGGTGCCTGGGTTGAGGGCAAGACCGTCCTAGTGTTATTTTGAATTATGAATTATTATGAGCCATGGCTTAGAAATGTGCTGTGCATTGAGTCTGTGGTGACTCAATGGCTCTGATGGCAGTTTATTGAATTCTATATAATCTGAGAATGTGGGCAGAATTTGATAAAACCCTAGGATAGGGGATTTCTGACACCATATGTTCTATGACAGCATGTCTGTTGAATTGGTTCTGATATAACCATATGCCTTGAATAGGGCTTGACACTGAGGGTGTCGGTGGCGGGAGCCACATAGCAGGGACTGGATTACAGAGTGATACCGTGCCAGGTAAGTTCAGTGTCCCTGGGGAGAAATTCCCATCTTGTGTGCCACACCACACTCCAGGGGAGTGTTGGTCATTGCCTGATGCATACATTAGTAATTGCATCCTCATAATGATATATGTGTGCATCTGTGATTGTTATATGATATGATTGTGCTAGATCTATTGGCCATTAGATGAGGCGTTGAGGTAGCTCCGCCAGGGCGTTGAGGTAGCTCCGCCATGTTTATTGAATTTGGACGTTGAGGTAGCTCCGCCAAGTTTGGATGTTTCATGTATTGTTATGAGGGCCAGTGGGCCATTTGTTTGTGATTGTTTGATGTATGTGTTGTGGAAAATGGGCCAGGGTGGAGGAGATTCCTCCTTGGACCCTAGACTTGCTGAGATGTGTATCTCACCCCATGCGGGGATTTATGATTTCAGGTGACTCTTCAGACAGAAGAGAGCAGTTTCAGGGCAGGAGGCCCGAGTAGAGACATCTCTGCTTAGCTGAAAGCAGAAGTAGGAGCTTGAAGGCTCAATTTGGTTTGGTTTATGTTATGTACCCTGAGAAAGGACTGAATAGTTTTGTAAACCCTCTGTGAGGGTAACTATTCTTTTGTATCACCACAGTGTGGTGAAAACCCTGATGTATATGTAAATACAGAACTGTTAATGATATTATGTATGTTTTCCTCCTGAGTATTTTGTGGACATTGATCTTTATGCTTTTGTCTTTGTATGAGAAACTGGATCAGTAATGGTATAAATACGTGTTTTATGCGAATATCTGTATAATGTTGATAATTCCATACATAATGAATCAAGAAAAACGATTCTATACTTCCGCTGAGTAATATTTTATGTTAATGAAACGCTATATTGGTATTATTAATGATAACGCATCGGAGGCCTACGGGGGTGTTACAGTGTGTAATTGAACTACTTGTAATTGATTATAGACTTAAGGTAATCGATTAAAACAGAAAGTATGTGTTTTTGAATTTTTTACATAATTGCTTCTAACAAGTGCTGGAATTTAGTGAATTAAATTGAACTTGAGACATCAAAATCCAGCCCTTGTTGTCCTTGAGTTGATGTGCCTCTTCATACTTGTCCAAGTTAGCTTGGATGTGATCTTGAAGTGCTTGAATCCTAGCTCTTGTCATTGGTCCTTTAAAACTCACCAAAGGAAGTGCTTCAAGCTCTCCTTCTAGACCTTTGGCTTGGAATAGACCTCTATCACTTTATCTAGGGTTGATAAAGATAATCACTTGTAAAAGAATACTTTTGATTTAGTGAAAACTCTAACCTAGTGTTGGTTGGAGGACACTGCATGTAGCCTCCATGTTAGTGAGGTGAACTAGTATAAATTGTTGTGTCTTGTTTACTATTCTGAATGTCTTTCATTACTTTTATTTGGGTGATCAATATATAATCAACAAGAAGTAGTTTAGACATTACATGTATTCCAAGGATCTTGATTGAAAGAAAACTTCTGATTTTGATTAAGGGTGATTGAGTGATACGATCCAAGTTTTAATTCCGCAAATTATTTTAAAGAAAGATTTTAAAAGACTGTTTTAACCAATTCACCCCCCTCTTGGTTATTTGAAGTGTGTTCATTGTATTTTCAATTTAAACAGAGGAAAACCTCTCAAAGATGTTTAATTCTCCCACAGGTAAGTGTTTGTTTCTCAATTCCAACACTGATATGTCATAGATTAATTTTATAGTTTATTTCCCATCAAATCAAAGATAAGTACATAATTATCATGGATCATTAGGACTTTTAGGGTTGGGCCTGGCTTTGAAGGAAATCTTGATTTTTCTGGATATTCAAAGTTATCATGAGAATATGAGAGCACATATAAATACACTATCATCATTTCCTATCTCTGCTACCAAGTTTTCAATATTTTCTTTATACCAACCTCCCAATTACCCAACTTATAGAATTTACAACACTCTATATAGTTTAGACATAATGTACATAATTCATATTTTTATTTTTTTTCACAAAGACTTTGTTTCTCTCTCTTTTTTTTTCTTTTTTTTTCCTTTTAATTTTCTTTTTTCTTTTCTTTGCTATAAATAACCACATGTAAAAAAAAGTATTTACATCATATTAGCTACCCAAATTATAGAAATTCCCAACAAAGTATCCCTTTGCTCTCCTAACCTACGGTAGGGTAGGAAACTCTTATCCTAGGTTAGTGTTCTAATAAATATCAAGTGTTTGGCTCAAAGGGCTTGCAAATGGTAAATTATTTATTCATTGGGATAGCTTTTTGGCTAGTGGCTTAAATTTAAACAAGAAAGAAAGAAGGCCTAAATCATATCCACACATCTTATGTTATGACAATTAGAAATTTATGCAAAATCAACTATAGAACATATCAGTGAGGTTACTCAATATAATTTCTGTGGGCACACAGTCACTAGGCTTTAAGGTTTGTTTCCATGTTCAAATCAAATTCAGTATTTTTCAAAAGTTTGTTTTTTACCAAGTTCATATAAAAATATCTTTCTTCATTTGATATTCGGAAAATCATTCCTTTGTTTTTCTTTCTCAAAGTTTCCAAAAGTAATTTCATTGAGTTCTGATCTAAAAAACATTTTTCAAATCTGTTAATTCTTTTCAAAACATGTTGTGTTCCAGAAATATTTGTGTTTCAAGTCCCAAAAAGTTTCATACATATTCTATACTAACAAAAAAATTTATCAAAAATTTGTACTTCCAAAAAGAGGGAACCCTTTGTGTATAGCATCAGATTTGCGCATAACAAAATAAAAATCATAAATGCACACAATTATCTATGCAAAAAGTAAATAAGAAAATAAAGTACTAAATTTAACACAAAGCAGTAGAGAAAACATAAAGACTATGTCATAAATTTTTGAAGATCATGGTTGAGGAGCTTAGTTTCCTCCATTTGAGATAATCAGCAGGATCTACCATGTTCTCATCCTCATCTGCTCTGAAAAAGAATAGGCCTGTCCCCAAGCCCTGCAATGGTAGCTCTAACAAAACAGATGATATATAAAAAACATAAGACATAAAATTTAAATAACACAAATTAAAACAAAGTTTAAAAACACTGGGCTGCCTCCCAGGAGTGCTTCTTTAATGTCGTTTTAGTAGGACGCCTTGGTTATGGCTCAAGCTTCCAGTAATTGGACAATAGTAAAGAGCCAATGGCTTCTTTGTTTTCCTTCACCAGTTTCTCTTTAGAAAGACTTGAATTACTGGTAACTGGTGTCTTTGAATTACCTGCAAGAAAAACATTTTTAAAATGTGGAGGTACTACTTTTACCTCCATTTCTGATTCTTGATTTTTTTTCCTCTAACAATTCTTCAAAGACAGATTGCTGGTAAAAAATTTCGTTGAAAGCATCTAGTTGTTGGAGACAATCTGAATTCTCATTTTTTTCACATTCACTCATCTCCTCATATGCTTCAATAAATGTTTTTTTTGAATAATCTTTTCTTTGAATTGACCTCTTGTAGTTAGAAATTATGTAACACCCCGTATGCATCCGATTCATTAACATTCGATTATGTTCGTTAAGTGCAACAATTATGTAACACCCCCGTAGGCCTCCGGTGTGTTATCATTATTAATATCAGATTAGCGTTTCATTAACATAAACATTATTCAGTGGAAACATAGAATCCTTTTTCTTGATTCATTATGTATGGAATAAAGCAGAGAAAACAACCATACATACAAAGTACATAAATAATGGCTTTGCTGATCCAGTTCTTATACATAATCATAGACAGATAAACAAACATCCACAAAATTCTCAGAAGGAAATATATATCATATCATTAAGAGTTCTGTACATCCATGTCCATCAAAGTTTCCACCACATCGTGGTGATACAAAAGAATAACTACCCTCACAGAGGGTTTACATAACTATACAACCCTTATCCAGGGTACAAAACAAAACAAAACACAGCTGAGCCTTCATGCTCCTCCTTCTGCTCTCAGACAAGCAGAGAAGTCTCTACTCGGGCCTCCTACCCTGAGCCTGCTCTCTTCTATCAGAAGATTCACCTGAAATCATAAATCCCCACACGGGGTGAGATACACGTCTCAGTAAGTCCAGGGTCCAAGGAGGAACCTCCTCCACCCCGGCCCACTTTTCACAACACATACATCAGACAATCACAACAAATGGCCCACTGGCCCTCCTAACAATATATTAAACATCTAGACTTGGCGGAGCTACCTCAATGCCCAAATCACATACATGGCGGAGCTACCTCAACGCCTCATTCAGCAAACATGGCGGAGCTACCTCAACACCTATCTCAGTCTCATGGCGGAGCTACCTCAACGCTGATTTCAGTAACGTGGCAGAGCTACCTCAACGCCTCATCTAATGGCCAATAGATCTATCACAGTCATATCATATAACAATCACGGATGCACACATATACTATTATGAGAATGCAACTACCAATGCATGCACCAGGAAATGACCAACACTCCCCCGGAGTGTGGTGTGGCACACAAGATGGAAAATTCTCCCCAGGGACACTGAACTTACCTGGCAAGATATCACTCTGCAATCCAGTCCCTGCTCGGTGGCTCCCGCCACTGACACCTTCAGTGTCAAGCCCTATTCAAGGCATATATTCAAATCAAAACCGGTTCAACATGCATTCAATCACAGGACATATTGTATTAGAAATCCCCTATCCTAGGGTTTAACTCAATCTCAGCCTACATTAGGCTTCTCACAGACCACACAAGGTCTTCCAAAGCTGGATACCAGGCATCAGAGTCATCCCTGACTCAATGTACAGCCTACACAAGGCTCACATCAGCCTCATCATCTAAAATCACTGGAACGGTCTGAGTTTCACTCAAATCACCGTTCAAATAGCCTCTTAGGCACAATACAGTCATTATCTAGGCTCTAGCATGTAAATTAACCATCACAAGTGACTATCACACAGCCACACATCCATTCACAGAGCCAAAATCCAACATTCACCAATTCCAAAACTAAAAGCTATTCCTTCATCACTAGACAGTTCTAAACAAGATTCTCTACAGAATCTTTGGCTAATTCTAGCCCCAGACCAAAATAATCCACAAAATCCAAAGAACCTCAACTATCAAAATCAACCGAAGAAACTTAAGTTTCTTACCTCAATGGCGACCCAATTAAAACAAGTTTCTAGGTCACAGGAAGGTGTTTAGGCTGGCAAAAGAGGTCCTAGGAAGCTTGGGTTCACCTTTAATGGAGGCTGGGCGTGGGAAAGAAGAAGAAGTGGCTGTTCTTCTTCAAAAATCGCGTTTTACCTTTTATGCTCAGCCTGCCCGAGCTCTGGCGCGATCCGCGCCAACATGGCGGTTTATGTGGCGCCACCAGCGCCACTCCCACGCCTCCAGCGTCAACTTCCAGAACCTGTGGCGCCATCCGCGCCACCCCTGGCGTTAACCGCGTGGAATTCCAGTGAAACTTGGTTTTCCAGGCCGCTTCCCGTGCCATCAGCGCCGCCTGTGGCACGACCCGCGTGAACTGGAAAACATATGGCGCCCCTTGCGCCAGATTCATGCCCTTGGCATGGACTTCCAGTGGGTCTGGCGCCATCAGCGCCAGCCTTGGCGCTACCAGCGCCACACCGTTAAACGGGTTTTCTTCTAAAGAAACCCTGGCGCTACCAGCGCGGGATCTGGCGTCAACCACGCCATAATGAGGGTTATCACATTCACCCCTCCTTTTTAGGAATTTTGTCCGCAAAATTCAGAATCATACCTGTTAGCTAACTCAGGATACAACTGCAGCAGCTCCTGCTCTCGCTCCCAAGTTGCTTCCTCAAGTGTCCGACCTTCCCATTGTACTTTAACGATGAGAATCATTTTACTGCGGATCTGCTTCTCCATTCTGTCCAGAATCTTCAAGGGTCGTGTAGGACTCGTCAGATTCTCTCTAATCTGAACTGTGTCAGGTTCTACCACGTGTGAGGGATCAGCCACATACTTCCTCAACTGAGACACGTGGAACACATCATGTAAACCTGACAATTGGGGAGGCAAAGCTAGCCTGTATGCTACTGGTCCTATCCTCTCAAGGATCTGATAAGGACCAATGAACCTAGGACTCAGCTTCCTCGCACCTAAAGCTCGTCCTACCCCCGTCACTGGAGATAACCTCAGAAACACATGATCACCCTCCTTAAACTGCAAGGGTCTATGTTTCTGATCATAATAGCTTCTCTGTCGACTCTGAGCCTTCATCAACTTGTCTCTAATCATCCTGATCTGCTCAAAAGTCTCTTGAACCATCTCAGGTCCAAGGAGCTGTCTTTCTCCTACCTCTGTCCAACACACTGGAGTTCTGCACCGCCGACCATACAAAGCCTCATATGGTGCCATGCCTAAACTGGCATGAAAGCTGTTATTGTAGGAGAACTCCACTAAAGGTAGATACCTGTCCCAGCTAGTACCTTGCTCCAAGGTACATTCTCTCAGCATATCCTCCAGAGTCTGGATGGTCCTCTCCGTCTGACCATCAGTCTGAGGATGGTAGGCTGTGCTGAGTCGTAGCTGGGTCCCGAAAGCATCCTGAAGGGCACCCCAAAACCTCGAGGTGAACTTCGGATCTCTGTCACTGATGATACTGTCAGGGACTCCATGTAATCTCACAATCTCCCTGACATACAGCTGGACCAGCTTCTCTGTGGTGTAGTCAGATCTCACAGGCAAGAAATGAGCAGACTTGGTCAGCCTGTCCACTACACCCAAATGGAATCACATCCGCTCTGAGTCCTTGGTAAACCCACTACGAAATCCATGGAAATGCTGTCTCATTTCCATTCAGGGATTTCCAAAGGTTGAAGCAAACCAGATGGTCTCTGATGCTCAATCTTTACCTTCTGACACACCAAACACTTTGTCACATGTTCAGCTATATCTCTTTTCATCCCTGGCCACCAGAAGCCCTTCTTCAAATCATGATACATCTTGGTGGCTCCTGGATGAATGCTGAACTGGCCTTTATGTGCCTCAGATAGGACGACATCTCTCAACTCGCCCTCAGGCATCACAATACGACCTTGGTATCTCACCAAGTCGTGATCTTCCCAGGAGACATCCTGTTGGCCAACCATTGCTCTCACAGCCTCATCCTGCTGTTGAGCTTCACGGATTCTCCTAATCAGCTCATTATCTACCTTGGTCCTGCTCATCTCAAGACAATGTGCACCTTCTGTCACCGTCAGGTGCATATCTCTGAATTGCGCTATCAGCTTGCAATCAGAGATCATCAAACATGCAGCGGTCACATTCTTCCTGCTTAAGGCATCAGCAACCACATTAGCCTTGCCTGGATGGTATCTCAACTCAAAATCATAGTCCTTCAAGAACTCCAACCACCACCTCTGTCTCATGTTCAACTCTTTCTGGTCAAAGAGGTATTTGAAACTTTTGTGGTCGCTGAACACAATCAACTTGGCACCATACAAATAGTGCCTCCATATCTTCAGAGCAAACACCACAGCTGCTAACTCCAAGTCATGAGTAGGATAAGATTCTTCATGAGATTTCAGCTGCCTGGAAGCATAGGCAACCACCTTCTGATCCTGCATCAACACACATCCAAGCCCCCGCTTGGACGCATCACAGAATACCTCAAAGGTTCCCTCAGGATCAGGATGAGTCAACACTGGAGCTGTGGTCAACCGCTCTTTCAGCTCCTGGAAACACTGCTCGCACTCATGGGTCCAAATAAAGGGAACCCCCCTTCCGTGTGAGTCGAGTCAGAGGAATCACCAACTGTGAAAACCCTTGAATAAACCTTCTGTAGTAGCCAGCTAACCCCAGGAAACTACAGATCTCAGACACGTCCTTGGACCTCTCCCAAGACATCACTGCCTCTATCTTGCTGGGATCCACTGATACACCAGCTGCTGAGATCACATGGCCAAGGAACTTTACCTCTGATAACCTGAATTCACACTTGGCTAGCTTAGCATACAACTGCTTGTCCCTCAAGATCTGAAGGACTGTCCTGAGATGCTCGGCATGTTCTGTCTCCGTCTTGGAGTAGATCAGAATGTCATCAATGAACACCACCACAAACTGATCCAAGAAAGGTCTGAATACCTTGTTCATATAATCCATGAACACTGCTGGGGCATTCGTCAGACCAAAAGGAATGACTTGATACTCAAAGTGACCATACCTAGACCGGAAGGCTGTCTTAGGTATGTCAGCTGGCTTGATCCGAATCTGATGATATCCGAATCTCGGGTTTATCTTGGAGAACACTCCGACTCCCCTCAAATAATCTAACAGATCATCTATACGAGGCAGAGGATACTTGTTCTTCACAGTAACCTTATTCAACTGCCCGTAATCCACACACAGTCTCATACTGCCGTCCTTTTTCTTCACAAAGATCACCGATGCTCCCCAAGGCGAGACACTCGGTCTGATAAACTACTTGGACAACAGGTCCTCCAACTGCACCTTCAGCTCTCTCAACTCCAGAGGAGCCATGCGATAAGGTGCCACGGAAATCGGTCCCACACCAGGAACCAGATCAATGGAGAATTCTATTTCCCTCTCTGGTGGTAGCTGAGTTATCTCCGCAGGAAACACGTCCATGAACTCATTCACCACTAGAATCTGAGACAACTCACCACCTGGCTTATCTTCTGTCACACCCAAGAAGATAAAGCCCTGAGCTCCTTCCATGATCGCCTTGCGAGCTTGCAAGACCGATAAAAATGAGGTGGAACTCAAGCCTGTCTCGTCAGAAGGAACTAGCACCCTCTTCTGACAACAATCTAGCATCACGTCATACTTGGCCATCCAGTCCATACCCAAAATCATCTCAAGGGTAGGCATCGCTAGATAGAACAAATCTATCACATAGACTCTGCCCTCATACACAAACTGCACGTCCTTGCAACACGTGCTCACCAAACATCTTTCTCTAGATGCAGTGGTAACCTCCATTGGAGGGGCAAAACTGAGCTTAGGCAATTTAAGCCTATAAACAACCACATCCTGTATGAAGGAGTGTGTAGCTCCAGAATCAAATAGAACTCTAACATCACAATCATCGATCAGAACTGTACCTCTGATCAGGTCTGGAGCTCTGGCTGCTTCCCTGGCATCTATTGTATACACCCGGCCTGCTGTGGGTGCTATCATCTCTACAGGAGCAGCCTGTGCCCGACTCTCAGTCTGAGGGCACTCTCTGGATATGTGGCCTGACTTGCCACATCGGAAACAAATAATCTGGCCTGAGGAATAGGCTCCTGTATGCTCCTTCCCACAAGCTGGGCACTTGGGGACTGGTCTCTTCCTGGCTGAGCTCCTCTTGAATCTATGTTAGACTTTTGGCAAGCGTACCAATTGTCGTTTGTAAGTTACAAAATTTATAAAAGTTCGTCTCCACAGGGACTTGATTTTTACTCAGTTAATTCAAATTAAGTTTAACAGTTTAATAGTTTATATACAGTGAATGTGAACGAAGTTGCATGTGATTGTGGATTAATAGAAATTACAAAAATTCAAAAGAAATGGAATAATAAATCTAGTACAGAAGATTATGAATGACTACTGAAAATAAAATGAGTTTGATTAATTAAAGAGCGTAGGATTGGATTTCATCATTCATACCCTTACTATTCAATTAATATTACCATGCATAAGTTATTTTTTATTATTATTGATGCACACATAAAATCACCCCAAATCGATGTCTCGCATTTGAGAATCCTAAGAATATTTATCAAATATCGATTTCTCGCATATGAAATAAATATCCCAGCGTTACGATTATATTCGCGTGTTTATTGCAATCTAAATGTTATGCTCTATGTCTAGCAACGTAACGTAAAGAGTAAATTTATTCATTTCAAACCCTAAGATTACTTTTCAGTCTCACTTCGAGTTTAAGTTCGTGATACTAGTGATCAAGTAGTATCAAGCGTTAAGTACGGAATAAACTTACCAATAATAAATAGAAAGACTTATGCAAAAAATAAATATCAAAAGAAATACTGTAAGGGTAAGAAGATTACATCCAATCCTTTGAGAAAAGCTAGCCGAGCATGGGCAGAATCTCCGTAGAAAAATAGGTGAAAGGATTCATCACCACTTTCCGATTCAGCAGAGTTTTCACCCTAATTTTCCTTCACTTACTAATCTAAACTCTCTCTAAACAAGGATTAAAGAAGCAAAAAGCTTAGAAAAGCCTAGAATAGGAGAGAGAAGAGAGAATTTGGCTTGGAAGAATGTATTTTGCCTTTGGGGGGTGCATGGGTATTTATAGGGGTGGATCTGAGCGGTTTTGGTCGCCCAGGCGACCCATTTACTCATGTTTTGGTCGCCCAGGCGAGCTAAAGCCCAACTTGTTGATCCACTTGGCCCACTTGTTGTCCACTTGCTGAAGCCACTCGCCCAGGCGAGCAATTTGCACTACATTCACTCGCCTGGGCGAGTTAAACGTACCTTCTGGAATAATTTTTGGGCTTTTGGGCCTGGTTTGCTTGATGTACCTCCCAATTTTGCTTTATGGTCCCTTTTTGCTTGCTTTTTATTTTTCGAAAGCCTCGGAAGTCCTCGAATGCTAGCAAAATAAAAATAAAACTTAGATGAATCTTCGAAAAAGATAATTACTAAGTGTTTAACATAAACTAACTAGATTAGGGCAAATCTTGACAGCTATTCTTAGTTAAAACACAAGATAAATGCTTCAAATGTAATCCGATTTTCACTAAGATATGGCATTTATCAACTCCCCCCAACCTAGAATCTTGCTTGTCCTCAAGCAAGAGTAAAATTATTTGGAAACATGTTTTATAAAGAATCAACTTCAAAAAATGATCAGAACATATTTTCAAATGGTTACCCTTGAGAATTGAAACCGAAAGATGAAATTCACATATCCAAATGAAATTAAGATCAATTTACATTTCTTTTTTAAAGATATCAGAGGAAACATATGACTGATTTGCACAGAGGAAAACCTCTCAGTGTTTAATTTTCTCACAGGTAAGTGTTTTATCTCAATCCCTTCACTGATATTTTATAGATTGATTTTGCAATTCATTTCCTATCAAATCAAAGTGCATAATTAACAAGGATCATTAGGGCTTTTATGGCTGGGCTTTTTGGTTAGAAAAGAAATCTTGGTTTTTCTGGATATTCAAAGAACCTTTGAAATAGGAGAGCATATATAGAAAAAAAACAGTGAAATTTTTACTTCCCATATTTTCCTTTTCTTCCAAGATTTCTATCAATCTTTTTATTCACCCATCTTTGTATAACACTTTAAAACACAAGGAATTTGTTTCCTTTTCCTTTTCTTTTTCTTTCATTTCTTTTCTTTCTTTTTCTTTTGCTTATCACATGAATAACATATAACCACTTTTAGAAATCTTTTTCATAGCATGTAGTACTCAAAAGGAAGTTTCCTATCAACAGATTATTTCCCTTTTTGCTCTCCTATCCTTAGGTAAGGTAGGGAATTCCTATCCTAGGTTAGGGTTTCAACAAGAAATTAACTGTTTGGCTCAAAAAGGGTTGCAAATGGTAAATCATTATTTTCATGTTGGGATAGCTTTTTGGCCAGTGGCTTTAACATTTGTTCAAAAAGAAAGACGGCCTAAATCATATCCATGCATCATATGTTTTGACAATTAGAAATTCATGCAAAATTACTATAAATCATATCAGTGAAGACACTCATTGTAATTTATGTGGTTGCACACACTCACTTAGGCTTTAAGGTCTGTTTTCATGATCAAATCAAA
>PYAF01002506.1:118506-135098 GCA_007407185.1 Glycine tomentella | reverse complement strand
TTATGATAATATGATTATAAAATTTTAGCGATATAGTTAGTTAGTTGTAATATGTTTATCGGCTTAGAATATTATTAGTTATTGACCTAGATTATGATTAAAGAACTACCTAAGACATACATAACCAATTTTTAAAAATAATTTTTATTTCAAATTAAATAAATTATGATAATATGATTATAAAATTTTAGCGGTATAGTTAGTTAGTTGTAATATATTTATTGGCTTAGAATATTATTAGTTATTGACCTAGGTTATGATTAAAGACCTACCTAAGACATACATAATCAATTTTTTAAAATAATTTTTATTTCAAATTAAATAAATTATGATGATATGATTATTAAATTTTAGCGATATAGTTAGTTAGTTGTAGTATATTTATTGGCTTAGAATTTTATTAGTTATTGACCTAGGTTATGATTAAAGACCTACCTAAGACATATATAATCAATTTTTTAAAATAAATTTTATTTCAAATTAAATAAATTACGATAATATGATTATTAAATTTTAGCATATTGTTATGGCCGAGTCATCGTCATCTGAGTCACCTCGTTCTAGACCTGACCATGAGCCTGAGCCTACCGATCCCACAACGCATGTTCTTCCTGGATCATATAGATGGGATATACTTAGGAGGCACAGACAACACACTCACATTTCACAGGTTGTTTGGAATGAGGAAACACATAGAGAGCTAAAGATTCGCCGCGGAGGTAGACCTAGTGGTGGACCCCGACCCGATGATATTCCAGACCTAGTCGCACAGTATTTGATTCAGGCCGGTTTCATACATGTTGCTCGCATGCGATATATGCAAGTAAGCACTTACAATATTGTTATATTTAATGTGTTGAAATTAGTGTATTTTGAACTTATAAATTGATAAGTGACCTATATTTTTTAGATTGATGCTAGCCTTATCAGTGCTATGGTTGAGCGGTGGAGGTCAAAGGCACACACTTTCCATATGTCACAGGGTGAGATGACAATTACATTGCAAGATGTCACAGGTATACTAGGATTGCCTACTGACGGGAAGTCGTTACCAGACAGACTTACATGGATTGGACAGAATTGTGTAATGAGGTTTTTGGTAACAGGCCCGATGCGGCCACTGAGTTATCCTCCGACAATTTGAAGCTATTATATTTTGATAGAGTGTATCCTACATGGGATGCAGTAGCTGGTCATCCTCAAAATGTGATATACTTTACGAAGGCTCACATTGCACGTATGTTAGGATCTTGGATCCAATGCGACAGATCAGGGGGAGCACAGTAGGATTTCGCTACATCGCCTTACTTGGTGGTGATTTTGCTGATATTGGTTCATATAGTTGGGGGTCCACAGTTCTGGTAAACTTGTTTAGACAGTTGTGCGATTGTACACACCCGTAGAGAAAAGACATTGGTGGTTGCACTATTTTGCTGCAGATTTGGGCGTGGCTCAGATTTCCACCCATTGCTCCCCCTTTGCCTAATTCGCATAAGTTGGACCGCTACTTTGGACACAAATATGTTTATTTTGTATTACTTAAATCACCATGTATTTATGTGTACTGCAATTAACAATTGAATGTTGAATCTGGAAATTAGATTTAATGCTCTAGATCGGTTCAGAATTAACTCACTTAATTGGTATTGAGACAGACTAGACACCTTATGCAGAGATGAGGTATGTTTTTTGAATCAAATGTCATTTATTTAAACTATTGTGAATATGCAATTAAGTCCTATATATGTTTTAATTGTGTAGGTGGTTTGGCAACCTTATGGAGATTACGATTTCTTGGGTGCATCTGCTGACACAAAGTATTTGTGGATGGCTAGGATACCTATTATTTGTTTTCACATTGCTGAGTATTCCCAGCCTGATAGATGCATGAGGCAATTTGGGTGGGATCAACCGATACCTCACAAGCCTGGGAAATTGAAAGGAGTAGCCACAGTTGTCTATCGACATTGGACGTCGTGCGAGAGATGGTTGAGGGATAGGACGTCATCGTCGACCTATTCCACTAGTTCCTAAGCCTATTCATGCACCCATGCCATACATGAGTGGATGGTTTAGGCCACCCTTCATAGGTCATGAATACGGTGTTCATGAGACATTTCACGAGCCTACCCAGCCGGAGGCACATACATATAATCATCTAGATTGGCCACCTTGGGACACCCATACCCAATCAGCGTATCAACATAGTCCAGTACCCATGGCATCCTGGGATCAGCCATGGAACAGTAGTCAGGGAGCATAGGCAGGGAGTAGTAGTCAGGGACCTCAGTCGTGGGATGATATAGCTGTTGAGGAAATGTATAGTCAGATAGATTTTTGACCACCTCGGCAATTAGGCTATCATCCACAATTGTCGGTCGAGGCCATTCCACCTCCGGATCCAGTGCCATCTCCAACACCTACTCTTGTTCCACAGCCTCAGCGTGGACGTGGTAGACGCAGATCGCCTGATTGTCAAGCGCGTCATTACCAGTGGCCTCCGGCTTCTTAGACTTTGTATTTTGTATTTGTTAATTATTATGGACTATGTTTCATATTAGGTATGGTATTATGGCCCCTTTTTTATCGCTTATATTTGCCATGGACTACGTTAGGTTATGAAATATGTTATTTGCTACGGACTATGTTAAAACATAATGCAACAAATAACAAAAAAGTATACCTCAAACAAAGTCAGTTATGAAATATAACAAGATAAAGAAAACATTAACATATCGAAAATAAAATCATGCGGTGGTCCTTCATGCGGTGGCCAATAAATTTGACAGGACGCATGCCTGCTACACCATGTGGAACTGTAAAATGACATTGTACAACACTATGACGAATGCAATTAAAACACTCTGTGGTCCTTCATACGGTAGCCAATAAATTTGACAGGATGCATGTCTGCTATAATATATGGAACTGTAAAATGACATTGACAACACTATGATGACAGGAGCTGAGTCACGCCCCATCCAGGTGCGACTGGTCACGCCCCACACAGGCGCGACTGGTCCTACTCCAATACCAATGCGAGTTCCTAATGAGTGTTCTTTTGAGTCACTCAAGAGTAGAATATACAACACCCTTCTGCTCACCAAAGACCAATTTGTGCATGAAATCTACTATCGAAAACCATCCATCAATATAGGTCAGCAGTATTTTTTCATTCTCCGCAACTGGAAAATGATGATGATGTTTGCACAATGTTAATGTGCCATGAAAAACACCCGTGTGTTGTTATGTATCATCAGCAGAACACCTGATGGTATACTCAACCTACTTCGATCCACCATCACTCATAATCATGATGCAATGTTGTATTACAAAGGCAAGTGGAAGATACCACGACAAGGAAATTTTTTGGGTTACTCCTTTACTGGAACAAATCCAATAAGATTTCAAATTCCTTCCCAATGCAATATTGAAACACTCAAGGATATAATCAAGCAAGTTGCGCCCCTAGGATTTCCCCCTTATGGAATTCACGAATCACAAGTAGTCAGACAATTGTTCTTCTGACAATCAGGCCATGCAAAATATTCAGAAAAATTAATCGAATATGAAATAATACAACTGAAAAATGATGAAGATGTATTAAAGGTGTTAGTAGAATCTAATTACTGGAAGCGTTTCTGTCCAGTAGAAATTTTAGCTATTTTTAACAAACCAGTAATCCAACTACTGGAAGAAGACATGTCCGCTGCACAACATCTTTCAAATTATGATTAGTTTTTTCATTTTCATGTTTCAATTGTTATTGTTAGTATGTTTCGTTAATTTTGTTTTTTAATGTTCTACTTTTTGTGTTTGTCTCTCTTATTGCTATTGTTTGTACGTTTTGTTATTTTATTAGGTTTCCATGATTATGTTTATCTATGTAATTGTTAATATTTTTTGTTGTTTTAATGTTTTAATTTCATCGTATAATATAACTGAGATAAGTGGTTTCACTGGAAGGTTGGTTTATTTTCAAGGTAGAAAAGAAGAAAAAAATCTCAAAAATAAAAGAAAGTCAAAAGAAAATAAAAGATCGAAAATAGATGATGATTATGAAATATAACAACATAAAGAAAACATTGACAACAACATAGAGAAATCATGAGGTAGACGGACGACTAGGATAATTTCTACGGTTATGACCAGGTAATCTGCATATACCACACCTAATACGACTTTAACTAGCTTCAACTTCATCCATCTCATTGCGTATTCTAGTTGACTTTGGATGACCCTTTCCACGCAACTCCTTTTTATCAGTTATGACCACTGGATCTGCACTAGGTGGAATTGCTTGCTCATTACCAATTGGATGCCATGGGAATGAGTACATGTTTATTAGTCCACATATTGTGTCGGTGCCCGACGAACATGTAAAGCGGTTGCTGCGACATGACTACAAGGATACTTGAATGCCTTAAATTTCCCACACTGAAAGAACTGCTTAGGGAGGTTTATAGAATATGATTTCTCATAACCATCATCAACCTCAAATACAATTTGTTCAACATTATATGTACGGACATAAAGACCAATAGCATTGGACTCATTGGCCTTCAACATATCAACCACATTTTTGCAATGACAATGAGGACCTTGCAATTGCTTAGCAGCCGATTGACCCCTGCATACAAAATATTCCACCAATATTCTATATGTGTGTTTAACCAAGGCGGTTATTAGCATTTTTGTTATACCCTTTAAAACCCTGTTAACTGACTTAGACAAATTTGTTGTCATATGCCCATACCTTCGTCCATCTACATCATATGCACATGTCCACTTTTCCTTTGGGATATTATCAATCCAGTTTGCAACCTCAGGATTCACAACATCACGAAAACGTAACAAGGCTAATTCAACATCGATCATAGAAGAAGTATAACCTGCACACAAATTTAATAAAATTAAAATTCATTAATACATGCAAAATTGGAAGATGAAGTTGTTAATCGTACCTAAATTCAATACCGCTCTCTTCAAATTTTCATTTATGAACTTTTGATTAAAATTGCTAGCAATATAATGAAGGCAAAACACATGAGGCATGTGGTTGCTGCCACCCATGGTGTCTTTCAACTGCAGATAATATGCTAAAAATATAATGAACACTTATGCAAATAACCAAGAGGGGGGTGAATTGGTTTTACCTCAGAGTTTTTAAATTTTCCTTTCAAAATTGCTACAGCGGAAGACTTTCAAGAAGGACCATATCTGTAAAAACATTTAAGAAAACAATTTCTTCACCTTCTATTTCTGAAATGCTTTTTTCTTAAACAAAAACTTTACCTTAACTTTTACAAATGCTTTCACCTTAACCAATCAAACCACTTTAGTGCTGTGACCAATCTTGTAATATGAACAAAAACTTAATACTTCAAAAACAATATGAAGATAAACAAAAATATTCAAACACACAAGATTTATCTGGTTCACCTCTCAACCTCGAAGGCTACATCCAGTTTTCTTCTAATCAAACCTTGATTAGAGTTTCACTATAACAAATATAATATCTTCACAAGCTTACAAAGATCTCTTTTACCCTCCCTAGGTAAAATTCAAAATCTAAACCTATAGACTTTTCAAACAAAAGATCTAGAACCAGAGATCCCCTCTCTGTTCTTCCTTCTAGAAACGTTCTTGAAAAAGCTTTAAAGACTACAATTTGTTATATGAACATTCAACAACAAATACAATACAAATATCA
Source organism: Glycine tomentella (assembly GCA_007407185.1). NCBI lineage: Eukaryota > Viridiplantae > Streptophyta > Magnoliopsida > Fabales > Fabaceae > Glycine > Glycine tomentella. The sequence continues at coordinate 129,385 of PYAF01002506.1, read as the reverse complement.
ACAATAACCAAGCTTATAGTTCAAGAAAGATATCACCTCTCATTTCTCAGTGAATTCAATAAAATGAATGATCTAACCAGACTGAGAATGTACGCCAATGATCTTTCTTGATGACTTCTTTTATCAGAAACCTTGAACAAAACTTTGCATCATGTAGACAATGACTTCATAACATGACAAACTCCATGACTCTTAGAATCTTTTTATTTTCTAATCTTCCTCTTCCTTTGTGTATTATGAACTCTTGAAGGTGATTTTCTAAGTGCTTGTACAAAAACTTCACAAAGTATCTCTTTGTTTAAAAAAAAACTTAGTGCAAGTTGTTCTATTTATAAAAAAAACAGACTTAACTAATTGTAATCGATTATTTCGTCAATGTAATCGATTATTTTAACCAGATAATCGATTAAAGTGTTCATCAAGATTCTGGAAAAATGTCAAGAACAAAATAATCGATTAAGTCATCATGTAATCGATTAATCCAGATGACCTATGTTTCCTGATACACATAGATAATCGATTAATTTCTCAAATAATCGATTATCACAGACAATGTGAAAAACTCAACAATGCATATTTAATCGATTACAATAATCTGGTAATCGATTAAACTAGATAAAAATGCATTTGTGAATTATGCAGTGACTCAAATAATCGATTATTCCGTGATGTAATCGATTATCACAGAGCACGTCTGATTCTGTGTTAGACTTATTTAATCGATTACAAATCAATGGTAATCAATTAAAATGCTTATAAGGCAATATGCAGACCTGTTCACATGCATGTAATCGATTATATCATATAGGTAATCGATTAAAATAGTGCAACACAGTTTTTATGAAAAATTAATTGCCTTTATGACTTAACATCTAAATGCTTATTACCATATGATTAGAAATGATTAAATGTATGTATGAATGCATGAATCAATCAAGATTAGTGAGGATTATGAGGCTTTAACCACTTGAACCATGCTTAAGCAAGAAATTACAAATGCCATCAATTGAGTGGGCATGTAAAATATCAAAACTTGCATTCTTCTTCTTTTTGATTCCATATCTTCATCTTCCTCATAGCTAACATATGCTTCAGTGCCGATCAAAAATAAGACAAATATTTGTCTTTTGTGTAACATGAGCACGGATGTTATCCAGAAAGTATTCCCAAGCTTCCAACGTCTCACCCTCAACAATAGCTAACAAGTGGCAAACATTCATTATTTTCATCCTGAGCTATGGCAATCAACAATTTTCCTTTGTACTTGCCATATAAATGAGTGCCATCAATTTGAATAACCGGTTTACAAAAATTGAAAGCCTCGCAACATTGTCTAAAGGTCCAAAAAATGCAGTGAAACACACGTTTTCCATGAACAATTCTATGAGTCACATAATAATCTTTTGTTTGAAGATGATAAATAGAACCTGGTGAAAAGTGAATCATATAGTCACACCACCTAGGCAAAAATGCATATGATTCCTCCCAATCACCGTAGATAATTGTCATTGCTTTCTACTTTGCATACCATGTCTTTCTATATAAAACTTTGTATCCATAGGAATGGGTTATCCTCTCCTGCACTAGTCCAATTGAACATGATGGATCATGCTTTACCATCCCTAACAATAAAAAATGTAACGTTAACATTAAGAATAATAATAAAATCATTAATTCTCATAATTCTTATGTCATCCAATAACGTATCTACTACGAGTGAAGCAATAACATCAGCATCAAGCTGTTTGTGGTCCTGAGAAATGTGATCATTCAAGCAATTGTGATCCCCACCCCATTTGGTAACCATCCATCTTTCATCGTACATTGGTTTTATTACCCTAACCCTCCACGGACAATTCTGGTCATGCACACGGCATTTCAAGCTTAACTTTGTAGGCGTGCTTTCAACCACAATAGCTTCTTGATGCTCCTTCATGAGGTTCCGCTTGATTTCCATCTGCACCTCTTTTTTGATGCAAATTCCTGTTTAACAAACAAATTATTCCATATCCATGGACCCTCAACTAAAATAGAATCAGTGGCAGAATCTTGTTCACTCGGATGATCCCAATTAATGTATGTATAATGTGAGATTTCATCCCAAAAAGTTGTATTACCCTCACCTACATGTGCAAACTCCCATTATTATTACAAAAAAAAAATACTTGAATGAAAAATAATACATATATGTAAATAAGTGTTGTTTGGTATCACACCTTCAGAATGTTGTGGTAACTGACACTCCTCCACATTCTCATGTGCTTGGATTTGAGACTCCCTCACATCCTAATGTACTTGTATTTGAGTTGTGCTTCGACCATCATCCTCATCATTGTCTGAAGCACTAGCATTCTCGGCAAGAAGACTATATTCCATTGTGATATTTTCATCATCGTCATCGTCATCGTCAATATCGTCATCCATAACCCAAGTAGGATCATTTTCATCTTCCATATACAAATTAACAAGTGGAGCAGTAGATGCTGATGCATTATGGGAAGAATTGAAATCAACTGACCTCATTGGTGAAGCGACATCCTCTACTTCAGCACTATCCACGTCCAACTCTAAGAAATATTTCCTTGATTGCATGAAGAATTCTCCTATTACCATTTCTACGTCTCCGTCATCTACTACTTGCATGCTAATATATTTATCATCGCACCATATTCTTGCAGTGACCATAGTGATAGATTGATTACCTTTGAGAACTAATTTTTGACAAATTTTCTGATGCAATTCATCAATAGTTGAGTTGTGCTTGATATGTGTTGGCCTTTTGTCACCTTCGAAAACAACACCATGTTGGCCCTCAATTTTCCTACCATTATAATATAGAACAATACGAACAGAATCAGAATGTGTACACATTTTTATATATGTAACCAAAAAGCACAACAGAAAGTATAAAGAAGCAAATTTTGAGATATCTATGAGTAGAAAGATGATGAAAAAGAGTTGTGAAGAGTGTCAAGAGGATATTGGGTTTAAATAGAGGTGAAATGGCTGAAGGGACAAAGTCGCGCTTTGGGTGGTGTGACTGGCTGTAGAGTCGCGCCTGTGGGGGGGGGGGGGAGCGTGACTAGTGCAGAGTCGTGCCTGGGTGGGTCGTGACCAGTCACGCCTGAGGGAGGCGTGACTCAGCCCCAGTTTCGCCTGGTGGGGGCATGACCCGTTGCTATAAATTCGTAAATACATTAAAAACGATTATAAATTCGTAATTCTTTTAAAAAAATATTTTAATTTTTTTGCCCATTAATGGGGTAATAAAAAGTCAAGTCCTTATGTCAAAATAAAAAAAAAGTCAAGTCCTCTTAATCAGTATTGTCTTATTCATGATTTTTTTATGCTCTCTTGTGACTTTCATAATAAATATTTTTTATTCCTTAAACAATGTCATAAAGGAACTGATTAACAAGACTTTATAATTAATGGACATTTAGTATACTAATAAAAATAATAATTGCACAATAAAGTAATTATTAAATGCATTTAATATAATAAATATGTTGCATATGCTCTATAAGTTAATTATACATGGGAATTTTTTTCTTTAATATATTCCATATATTTTTATTTTTTCCCCCATAAAAAAATTGGTATTGTCCCATGAAATATTGTTTTAAAAAAATAAATGTAAGAAACTACAAAAGATAAAAGAGAGAATAAATTGATATTAATTTTATCATTTTATCTTTTTAAAATTTTGACAATATAATAATGAAAAAAATCAAACAATTAAAATGATAAAATATGTTTTAAATCTTTGTAGTACAAGTCAATCTTGCTTTTAGTATTTGTAATTTCATATCAATCATTTAAATGAGTTTTTATACTTTAAAAATAGATGAATTTAGTCTTTGTTACTACTTTTTAAAGTACAAGGACGAAATTATAATTTGTAAGAATACAAGTATTTTATATTTTTTATCATGCCACTGTATACTGTAAAATTGTAATATTGTTTCTATGAAAATATCACTCCCACAGACTTTTTTTTATAAGACCATTTCAACTAATTAATAGTCTTTAAAAGATTAGTTAATTTAATTAATGAAATTAAATTTTTCAATAATTTATAATATTCTTTCAACATTACCCTTATTTTTTTAAAAAAATAATCATCTTTCTCTTTCCACTTGTTTTTCAACTAATTGCTACTTATTTTTTCTAACCCTAACTAAGAGATAGAAATAATTTATCTCCTCAATTTCTAGCAATTATTATTTTGACTAAAAATTTATTAATTAATTAAGGATATTTTAGGGAAAAATAATTAATGCAATAAACAATTAGAAAGTAGTATTATATATATTTTTTAAATGATCTTATAAACAAAGATAGAGGGAATATAAATGATTTCTTTGCCTCCACTAAAAAAATTCTGGAATTCGTCAATGTCTATGATAGTGGAGTTCTCTATCATAATTGAGACTGTGAACAAGGTTAGGTGTTTAAAAATGAAACAAGTCTAATGCTTACATATTACAATGACATTGTTTATAAGAGTTTAAGAATTGAAGTGAATTCTCTTTCACAGGTCCTAAGGTCTCATAAGGGCTATATTTGTCCTATCTTAGCATAATGACAAGGTAATTTTACCTTGAATCAAGTTATGATCTTTGATTCATAATGACATCTTAGGAATCATGTGCAACGGTCTGTAACGTCCTGACAATTTTGATAACTAAAAAATATATGTTTGATGTATTTCTTGTATTATATAATCACTTTATTAATTTGGATTAGTTGAAATGTTGTCTGAATTATCCTTTTTCAACTACTTGGTGTGGATGTTAGGTTATGTGAAGTTTTTTTTGTCTATGTTTGAATTATTTGTGTGAAATGTTAATACATGGTTATATGACACAAGAAGGATATGATAGAAGCTAATGAATCCAAGTGACAAGTTTAGGAGTGCTTAAAATATATTTAGTTAGGATTAGTGAATTTAAGAATGAAACAAATCCTAGCACGTGTAGGATGTTGGCTAAGAGCTCAAGATCACATAAGTAAATACTTTAGTAATTGAAAACTACATGAAGTACACTTGGTTTAAATTAAAAGAGACAAAAAAAAAAACAAAACATGCTTATACATGAGACTTGGAGCAAAATTAATTGAATATGGAAGTGAAAAACATGTGTGTGTAAACGTGTAAGCCTTAGAACTTGTGTGCAAAAGATAATTTTTCAGCCAAGCATAACACAAATCAGATTTGGCTTCTTGAACAAGCCATTACACGTTGAATGGCCAGTTGTGCTTAGAGAATCTTTGCTTTATTTGGAGATAACCATGCATTAAATGAATAAAGACAAAGCTATGAGATATTTTCTTTAGGTTATGATTAATTAGTCACTTTAGGACTAAACTAACTCCTAACTAAGTTCAATCCTAAATAATTCACTCAATATAAATAGCCTCTTATGCAACAAAAAATGCACATGTATGGTAGCATCTAAGCCCACGGCTAATTGTCATTTTCTACACACCTTGCTTTCATTTTCTCACTTTCTCATTGTCTCCAAAAACCGTGACCTATATTCCTATAGCATTCTATATTTCTATTCCTTTCTTTTCTCTATTCCAAATTATCCTAAGACTTCCTTTCTTCAAAGGTTTAAAGTGTGCAACTACATACTTGGAAGATTTGGACACAAATTTGCGTAAGGTAGGCTAGGCTTCAATCTTGAATTAAGGGTTTAGTTGGACTGTTTTTAAAATTTTATATCTCCTTCTATACTTAAGCAAACAAGGTGTTTGACCATTCATTTTAAAGCTTAGGATGTCTTCTATGTCTTCCTAAAATATGGGACCAAACTGAACCGTGAATCATGCCCAAAATTTATTTGAACACAAGTTGTCCGAAACTATCCACACCCAAATAGCTACTGCCACCCATTTTTAAAAATTTATATCTCTCTCATTTCTTACGCAAATTAGACTTATGATATATGGAATTAAATATCTAAATGTGAACCCTAACATATCAAAAATTTATCCAAATCTGGATTATTTACCGCTTGCAATTGCGAAGACAATAAGAGATGTTAGAGTCTCATTTTGAGCATGCTCGCAGAATTGGAGTTTTGTTTTTAAAATACTATATCCAGAGTTTTAAAACTCCAATTGAGGCATGTGATACTTTGTTAGAAAGCTTAGGAAATCTAGTTTAACATACTAAAAAAAGGAATTTAATGACTTGTATATTAGCATAGATTATAGGAAGAATTGAGTCATATATGGTGAGATTTATACTAAATTATCTTCGATTTAGTATATAGAGCTCCGCGTTTGGACCAAAGCACGTGAACTTGAGAAATCTCAAAATGATGCTACAAGGCGTTAATAGAGGGACATAAATAGGTGAGGGAAGTTTATTATTTGTTTACAGCTTTTGATATCATAGTTGGGATTAGGGAACCTAATTATGGAGATGTATGCATGTCCCTATTATGTGCTGGTTTTCAAGAAAAATTGTGTTTTTAACTAATGAGACGCGATGAATTTGTTATTGATGGATAAAACTATGAATGATGTTGTTGTTGTAATAATTGAATTTTTGGAAAAAAATCTTAATTATATAGAAGACTCTGCCCAAAATTTTATAATATGTTCTCCTACATAATTCTTTATTGAATTTTAAATGGGCATAAAAGTTTATTTCCTATATTGTAGTCCTACTCTTTAATTTGGAATTTTCCTAAAATACCAGTCTTGTGGTTGTGAATGAATGAGGTTTGTGTTGTCTGAAGACCTGGGGGAATGTGAATCTCGGACATGTTATATGCGTAGATGTGAAATACGATTGCTTGTGATGTTAATGAGATTGAAATAAAATGAAATGATGTTGATGTTGTTGATGATATTGAGATTGAGATGATATTGATGTTGATGATGGCATAGATGAGAGATGATGTTGATGTTGATGTTGATGATGTCATGGTGATGGATGTATGTTGTGTATGTACATGGGGGTACAGTGACATGTTGGATATCCCTAGGAGGGAAGTTGATGAGTTTAAGAATTTTAAGCATCTCTGTAGAGGAAAATGAATTGCTTAAAATTTTAAACTATCCACAGTCAGTACATGGATGGACCCATGTTTTATACTTCATAATTTCATGATTTTTTATCCTCAGAAAAACCACAGGTACGTACGTACTGCATTCATTCTATTTCCATGCAATTATGAAGTATGAAACATGAGCCCATCAATGCACTGACCGTGGATAATTAAAAATTCTAAGCAATCCCTTTCTCTCTCCAGGGATGCTTAAAATTCTTAAACTCATCATCTCCCCTCACAGAGATATCAAACAAGTCACTGCACCTCCATACACACACAACATACATCCATCACGATGACATCATCAATATCAATATCATCTCTCATTTATGTCATCATCAACATCAATATCATCTCAATCTCAATATCATCATCATAAACATCAATATCATCTCATGTTAATATAATCATCAACATCATCTTTTATTAATATAATCATCAATATAATCTCATTTTAATATCATTAACATCACAAGAAATCACATTCCACATATATACATATAACACATGCCTGAGATTCACATTCCCCAGGTATAACACAAATCTCATACATTCACAATCCATAATACCACAAGACTGGTATTTTAGGAAAATTTTAAATTAAAGAGGAGGAATACAATATAGTAAACAAACTCTTATGCTCATTTAAAATTTAATAAAGAATTAAATAGGAGAACATATTATAAAATTTTGGGCAGAGTCTCCTATGTAATTAAGACTTTTCCCATAATCCAATCATTACAACATTATTCACAGTTTTATCCACCAATAACAAATTCATCGTATCCCATTAGTTAAAAACACAGTATTTCTTGAAAACGAGAATACAACATGGACAAACATACATCAATAATAAATATATCACATCCCATTAATTAAAAACACAGTTTTTTTTCTTGAAAACCAGCACATAACAGGGATAAACATGCATCCTCATAATTGGGTTCCCTAACCCCAACTATGGTATCTAAAGCTATAAACAAATAATAAACTTCCCTCACCTATATATAAATTCTCCCGTTAGCTCCTCATGGCGTTGTTTTGAGATCTCTCAAGTTCACATACTTTGGCCCAAATGAAGAGCTCTATATACCAAATCAAAGACAATTTAGTAAAAATTTCAAAAACATGGTTAATATTAACATTCGGGGTCAAATACCCACTCAAATTTAAAAGGGGCTAAAATGATGTTTTGGAAATCCACATAAAAAAGACGTCATTTTGAAATTTCGATCACACCAATGTGACCGGGGATCAACGAAGGTCACAAAAATGATATCAATTTTATAAAAAGGACATTTTTGCAATGTCTCATTTTCAAAGGGTTTTCAGAGGATCGGAAGTGTAAAAACACCCAATAGCGATACCTAAATCACAATAGATACTAAGAGAGAATTAAACTAACTAGGAGAAGACAAGAAATCATGGTTACCTCAAAGAAACCAAGAAAGGAGGATTGGAGGCTCCATTCTCTACCAAATCCTCGAGTTGAGTTTTGAAGATTCCACTTCGATTAAAGTGTTCCTCTTCGGTGGTCCGATGGCAAGCGGCGGCAGCTCGTGGCAGTCACTGGTGGCTGTGGGTGGTGGAAGAGGAGGTTCTAGGGTTTGGGCAAGAGTTTAGAGAGAGAGAAGTGAAAAACACGTTTTTTGGCGCTGCGAACATATTTATAAGTTGCAGATCTCGCTCAACACAGTTTCCTTTTTGTCTCGAATTGCGCTTAGCTCATTGGTTGCGCTTAGTGGGATATCAAAAGTAGATATTTTGCAAATCCCAATGGTGAAGATAAGCAAAGATGGGTTTTAAACCCACTATCCAAATTTGAAGGTGATCCAACGGTTAACGAATCCGAGATCATGGTTTTACTAAAATAGGTTTTAGGTCAAACTATCAATCACACATTTCAAACATAGATCAAGCAGACTTCACATAACCTAACATCCACACCAAGCAGTTGCACCAGAATAATTTACACCACAGTTCAACTAATCTAAAATAATAAAATAACACAAGAAATACATCAAACATATATTTTCAATTGTCGAAATTTAAGGGTGTTACATCATGTACCCAGAACTTTTAGAACTATTTATTTCCATGATTTATTTTGGAATACATAGAGGGAATCTCAAAATTCTGATATATCTCATTGAGATTAGAATTTTGAGAATTACTTAATCATAACTGTTAATAATTATTACGGGTTAGAGCCCATGTAATTGTTAAAACAACGATTATATACAAAATTGTTTGTAATTTGGCAAACATGAGAATCTTGAATGATTAAAATATAATTTTGTTAATTAGGTGATTAAAATATAATTAATTGTGCTTAAATCATGTTCTACATAATTAAATATATTTATGAACTTTTCTTCATAGTTTTTAAAGACTTTTGAAAAAAATTAACAATGTGGCCTAAACTATCTATTGAGAGGTCAATAGTATAGGTTTAAGGTCAACACTTAATAAAATTGACAAAGTCATTTCATTATTTGATTAAACAAATAAAAATATAATTATGTGAAAGTTTGAGAATTTTTCAAGCTAAAATGAATTTAATATGAATTTTGGCTTAAAAATACCAAAATAATTATAAAAAAATTGAAATTAATTAGGAATAATTAATTTTAAGGCCAAATGACCTATTTGGTCCCTTATCTTATTTATTTTGTTTAGTTATGTACATTATCTTTAAAATATTTATTTTGATCATTTATCTTAATCAAAAGATTCAAAGTAGTCCTTCTGTTAGTGTGATAACCCTACATTATGGCATGGTTGGCGCCATACCCCCGCGCTGTCGCGCGGGGATTCACATCAGAAAACCCTGTTGAGGGTGTGGCGCTAATAGCGCCAGGTCTGGCGCCGATGGCGCCAGAGTCTCTGGAACTTGGCGCCTGGGGCGTGAAACTGGCGCGAGGGGCGCCATATGTTTTCCAGACCGCGCGGATAGCGCCATAGGCGGCGCGGATGGTGCGGGTAGTGGCCTGGAAAACCAGATTTTCCTGGAATTTCACGCGACCAACGCTAAGTGTGGCACTGATGGCGTCAGAGGTTCTGGAAGTTGACGCTGGGGGCGTGGGAGTGGCGCTGGTGGCGCCACCTAAACCGCCATATTGGCGCAGTCAGCGCGGGAGCTGGCGCGATCAGCGCCAGAACTCGGGCAGGCAATATAACAGAGGGCAGTCGCGTTTTGGAAGAAGAAAACCTTCTTCTTCTTCTTCCTCCATGCCCAGCCTCCATTAATGGTGAAACCAAGCTTCCTAGGACCTTAAATGCTAGCCTAAACACTTCCCTGTGGCCTAGAAACGTATTTTTAACCGATTGAAAGCTAAAAACCTTCATCAATTCCTAAGATTTGAGCAAAATCCAATCCCTCAGAGAAACCTCAGAAACTGGAGTGTGGGCGAGGACCAGAGGCGCAGAACGAACGACAGAGCTTAGGAAAGCTGTCCTCCAGCCTTGTGGGTCGCCACTGAGGTGAGAAACCTGAGTTCTCTTGGTTCTTTGTGATTTTGGGTTTTCCTGAGAAATGTGACCCATAGTGAAATGGGGCTAGAATTAGCCCAGGGTCCTGTAGAGAGATATACTCAGGACACTGTCATGTTGAAGGAATAGCTTTCAGTTTTTGATTCTGATGACTTTGGATACTGGCTCTGTGAATGCATAAGTGACCGGTGTAAAGTCACTTGTTATGGTTTGCTGACACACATGAGCCATGACTGAGTCCCTGTTGAGCCTTAGCGGCTAATTGAACGGTGCCTGGGTTGAAGGCAAGACCGTTCTAATTGTATTCTGGATTCTGG
>PYAF01002506.1:101862-118406 GCA_007407185.1 Glycine tomentella | reverse complement strand
GAGCTTACTGAGATATGTTATCTCACCCCGTGTGGGGCTTATATGATTTCAGGTGATGTCTCTGGCAGAGAAGAGCAGTCTCAGGGCAGGAGGCCCAGTTGAGACTAGTCTGCTTGATGTAGGAGCTGGGAGGCTCTTTTTGGTTCTATTTTGATGTATAGTTCTGTACTCCCTCATGGAGGGCTGATATTCTTTTGTATCACCACCACGGTATGTGTGGTGTGGACTGTGGACACTGATATGTACATGTACAGAACGTTGTTATATATGACATGTGACTTTTCCCTGAGTATAAGTGTCTTATATCTGTTATCTGCCTGTATAATTTAGTTGTATGGCTTTTGGATATATGAGTTGAGAAACTGGATCAGCGTGTGATTGTGTCGTACTTTACAGTTTTGTTATTCCATACATAATGAATCAAGAAAAACGATTTTATGCTTCCGCTGAGTATTATTTTTATGTTGACTAAGCGCTAAACTGATATTATTAATGTTAACGCACCGGAGGCCTACGGGGTGTTACAGTTAGGTTTAACATTAATGTTGTTACACTCTCTTCTTCGTACTCTCTGTCTATCCCTACCCCATGCTTCCCCAACCTTACTCTCCTTGGAGTTCCCACACTTCTCCTTTTCCACTCAAGCTCAAATCAAACCCACGGGACATGTTGATGCAACCTCTGTAACACCCTAGAAAAAATTACAATTCAAACTCACAGAGAAAACTTTGTGTTATGTAATCTTTTCATGTGTGAATTTAATTTAAGTGATTATATGTTTTTAATCATAGTTTTTTGCTAATTATATGTGTGTTTGTGTGTATGTGTGTGTGTGTGTGTGTGTGTGTGTGTGTGCGTGTGATTGGTTTAGTGAAGCTTGATGGAGAAATAGAAACTGTTTGAATTAGATTTTCAATCGTGCAAGAATTACACTACGCGTTGAGTCGCAGTGTAATTTGTCTCCATGCATATGGACTTTGTGAGAGGTTTACTTTTAGTACACATATCCCAAGGGAGATTAGCCCAATAATCTAGGAATTTAACACACTAATCTAGAAGATTAAGATATAATTTATTAGTTTGTGAAAACATTTTTTTATCATTTTTGTTTAAGTCTAGTTTACCCATTTCTGGTTAATTATTCAAAAGCCAAAATACCCATATATGGCAGCATTGGACACGTTGAGCATGGCCTATGCAAGGGTCATTCATGTTGTCAAATTGATCTTGTCACCAACCTTAAGTCTTATCTCTTCATTTCTTTTTAAAAAAATCAAACTTGGAACCTCATTCTCCACCATTTGCACAAGTTCTTCACAGGAGGGAGAGGAATCCATTTTTTTCTTCTTCCATTCTTCATGCAAGTGTTCTTGAGGCTTCTTCCCTCAAAGCTTCGGTAAGAGGCTCTTAATCTTCTTCTTCTTCTTGTTTCCTCATCATTTTGTGCAAAGCTCTCACTCTTGGTTCCAAATTTCTTTTCTTCATTCTTTGAAGCTTGAGACATCAAGACCTGAGTTCCTTGCTCCTTTTATCATTTTTGTGCAAGCTTCATCAAGGTAAGGGGGGTCTTTCCACTTCTTGAAACTTGATCTTCTTAACTATGGAGGCTAGACTTCATTGTATGTTGTATTGATGTTCAAAATTTCGTAGCTACTGCCTTGTCTGGAACTATGTGATAGGTTGTTTTTCTTGAGATTTAAAGGTTAAAATTGAGTTATTTGGGTGTCAAAACATAGGGTTAGCCTTAAATTTCACTTAAATAAGAGTTTTCTAGCATAAGTTATGAATAAAACAAGTTTAAGGACATTTTGTTGGATTAAATCTGTCACAAAATTGAACTGACTATTATGGCTGTATGGACTATTTTTGTTAAAGATATCAGTTCAAAAATGAGTTTTTTATGTGTGAAAATGTAGGGTAGCATATAAGATTCATCAAAAACTGACTCCCAGAACACGTAGAAAATTGAAAATAAGTTTAAGAGCATAACCTTGTAAAACTAGACAGCAGTGTAGGTTCAAACATTAGATGACTCAACATGGCAGTTTGTGCCTCTGGAGAAACGTATCTTAGGATTAATTATTTTGGAACTATTGATTAGTTTGCTAGATTATTGCTGAGATAAATTGCAAAACTTGATGACTGTTGTATGTCCTGGATTGTGGTAGCTTTCTATTGACAGAGTTACTAAGACAAATGTATATTATTATTATTGTTGTTGTTGTTGTTGTTGTTGTTATTGTTGTTGAATGGTAAGATCGACAAAGTGTGGATTCTGTCAAATTATATATGTAGTGTGCAAGTTTACATTCTATTATATATGAATATTGCTATTTTTATCTGTAGCGTTGTGGTTTGGGTTCGGGGGTGTCTGACCCTCGGCAAATTATTTGTTATGATGGTTGGATAATTGTGATTATAGTCGCTATGTTGTTCAATTGTTTTGTGTGACAAGTGATTCTAACCGCTTAAGGGGCCACGACTAGTTCCTTGAGAATATTACGTAGGCCTGAGTCTCATCTCTCTCTTGTTTGTTTAGATGTATGAGATTCTTGATGTACATGGCATGAGGGCTATGCACATGATATAGTGACAAAAGTCAAGAGGATTGGATGAAGAGTAAGGAATTGCTGGTTCTATTTCATCTGTGAAAATGTGAGATTACATTGAGAAAGTGGATGATGAAAGAGATACACTAGGTGTAGTGGGCGGAGAGGTTTGAAGAACTTGGGGGAATTAGAGAGTGGTGACTATCCAACATTTGGTGCACTTATTTAGTACGAGAAACTATAGGCCTCACTTTGCTACCCTTTATGGGCTTCGAGACTATGCATTTTGAGTTGAGAGCTTGGGGATTAGTGTACGTTGTATCCGTATGTGGTGATCACTCCCGACTTTCATGCATATAAACATAATTGTATAAGACCATCAAGACCTGGGAGGCTTGGTGGCAATGGTTGGGCCCTAATATGTGACAAGTGTTCTATTAATGTGCTTAGGATCTCAAGAGTGTTGTTTGCTTAGCAAAATCACATGTAGTAGTTAAATAGGTGGTACTTCTTCTTTGTGCTTGTAGAGAATCCGGATGCAATCCCCACTACTGTAGACCACACTTTATTCTACTATATCCTGTGGGGATTTACATCTCATTTAGAGCTTCACTATTATGAGGACATTCACTTGTATTTTGGACTGGAAAAATCTTGTCATGCAGTGTGGAGCTAGTGAACCCAGTCAAACCTACCGGCGATTGAGGAGACCATTCAGATATGACATCCAAGGGGATCAAGGAGTACAAAGAACTTTTGTGGTAGCTAGAGTCGTCGTCCGAGGAAGAGTGGGATGATCCTCTTAAGGACACGTCTTATATAGTTCAGTACTTCTAGTATTATAGTGGTCTGCTCTGGTCTTAAGGTTCTTTGCTAATTTTGGTGTATTTTGATAGATGTTTTCTCCAAGAGTATATATTTTGTTGTAGTAGTGATGTATAATTTATTTCGCTTTCTTTCATACACTTATGGGTTGTATTCGTATTATTTCTCCTGTGACACTACTGATGTTAGTTTATTTATGTATAGAAACTAAGTTATTTTTGTTAGAATCATGAAGCTGAAGCAAAGTATTCAAAGATGAAGAGGCAAATGAGTTTTGATATTTTACATGCCCAATCTTATTAGATGGCATATGTAATTTGTTCTTAAGCTTGGTTTATTAAGATAAAGATTTATAATCCTCATTCTCTAAGGGTAATTCATCCATTCATACATTCATTTAATATGAATTAATTATGTGGTAACAATCAAACATGTAGTAACTCATAAAGGCTATTAGAAATTGTATAAAACAATTTCTCACTGCTTTAATCGATTACTTTGGTAAAATAATCGATTACAGGCATGTGTTGGTTTCTGAAAAATGTCTTATGAACATTTTAATCTGTTACCACTTAATCGTAATCGATTAAATAAGCTCTACACAGATTTGGAAACTTCCTGTGATAATCGATTATCTTGCGAAATAATTGATTACCAGATCTTCTTCATAATTTTACTCAATATGTTCATCTGGTTTAATCGATTACCAGATATTCGTAATCGATTAAATATGCATTGTCAAGTTTTAGGCATGGTTTGTGTTAATCGATTAAATGGGTACTTAATCGATTACTTGTATGCATTAAAAAACTTAGTTTATCTGGCTTAATCGATTACACGATGATTTAATCGATTATTCTGTCCGTGACAGATTTCCATATTTCTGATGAACACTTTAATCGATTAAATGGATAAAATAATTGATTACAATAGTTAAAATAATCGATTACATTGACGAAATAATCGATTACAATTAGTTAAAACAGTTTTTTTATAAATAGAAAAGTCGGGTCTGTTTGAAAGAAGAATTTACTAACTCGTGCAAACTTAGTGAGAAACATTTTCTACAATTCTCAAGAGTACCCAAGTCAGAATTAAGTGAGATAATCGTAGTTGTTGAATGTCAATGAGATCTGCATGAGTTCTTAGTATTGTAACTCAAATATCAAAGTGCTGTTCAAGCTTGTTCTTAAAGAAAGAATTCAAGAAAGATTGGTAGTCATCTTTACATATAATCTCAGGTTGATTGAATCATTCATATCATTATTAGTGCGAAGGATTATAAGGTGATATCTTTATTGTACCTTAAGCTTGATTTTTAGTTAATTTCCGTTGTATAATTGTGTGGTATTTCCATATAACATTTGTATTCTTTAAAGCTTTTTCTAGTTTCTAAAGGGAAGAACAGAGAGGGGAGCTCTGGTTCTTGGTCTTTTGAAAAGTCTATAGGAAGTAGATTTTGAATTTTACCTAGGGAGGGTAAGAGAGATCATTTGTAAGCTTGTAAAGAACATATATTTGTTATAGTGGAACTCTAACCAAGATTTGGTTGGAAGAAAACTGGATGTAGCCTTTGGGGTTGAGAGGTGAATCAATATTAATCTTTTGTGTTTTATATTTCAGTTTGTATTTCATTTAACTCTTGAAGTATAGTAATTGCTTATCATACAAACTTGGTCACAACACAAGAGTAATTTGATTGGTGAAATAAATTGTTTTTCTAGTTGGTTTTAGATTAATACGATCCTTTTAAAGTCTTTCGCTGTTACATATTTTGAAAGGAAATTTTAAAACTTTGAGGTAAAACCAATTCACCCCCCCTCTTAGTTATTTGCGTAAGTATTCATTGTATTTTCAAGTTGGTTCTCCAACAACAAAGGATTTTATAATTGTTGATCTCTCTTCTGTTCCACCTTCCTCCATATTGGGCTTCATTTTCTACTTCGTCCTTGAGTTGTTTTGGCACGCAATGGCTGATAAACTTGAATTTAAAATCAATGCAAGTGATGATGATGGTGAAGGTAAAAATGACAATGTCATAATAGGCATGACAGATTGTTCCATTTGGTTGCATGACTCAAGTTTTGACTTCCTAAATAGCAGAGTTAAAAATCAACACAAGGTTTTAAACTTAAGGTTGCAATGTGTGCACAACTCGATGTATTATTGTCAATAAAAACTAGATAATATTGTCAATTGAATCAGTTGTTTGATTTCTCAAACTCTCTGAAGATGTTTATGAAGATTGAAACAACTCCAGGAAGAAGATCACAGCACAAACGAACCACAAATTGGACGTGGGGTGTGTGCACTGTGAGAATGGAAAAGAGAGAGTAACAGTCTGTGTGTACCTTGCACCTTTGGGGTGAATGACTATTTATGCTTACTGACCTGTGGAAAAATAAGGAAACTATGCCAATTCTTGATCATGATCTTCCAAAAGATGAACAAATATCCTGGGTATTCAACGAAGAAATAATCCTTCATATCTTTCTTGATTTTGTAATTATTTAGGACCCAATCTCCCTTGATCTTGCCATAAATAACCTGATACCAACGGTATTGGGCTCTTTGGCCTTTGGCCCAATATAAACATCCGTAACAGTTGCCCCTCATCTCGGTTATTGAGTAATCTGAATGACCGAGATGACTATACTGAGCTTTTAAGTTTATAACCGAGATAATTATCTCGGATAAATCGGCTTTGTTTTTCTGAGATGTTTTTCTATATCTGCCTCTGCGGAGTTAGGATATTATGATTGCTTGTTTTTTGAAGAACCGATTTCTTTTTCTGATCTCGGCCGAGATAATGAAGCATTTTTTCTTTGCTAAGCCGACCTCTTTTTCTGACCTTGGCCGAGGTAATGAAGAGTTTTTCTCTGCTGAGCCAACCTCTTTTTCTCGATCCCTAATTCCAATGTAATGAAGCATTCTTGCCGTCGTTTGGACATGTGAAACGACGCGCGCCTCTGGCATTTAATGCTCTGTCATTTCTTTGCATGTTCTAATCATGACTATCCCCTGCTATTTGTCTGTTTTGCCCTCATCTCTTGGTTAACTGGTCATAATTGCCCCGATACTTAAGCACTTTTGTCAGTTACTCATTATTTTTAATTCAAATTTCGACGGTTACCATTTCTTAATTTCATGGGTTTCGGCGGTTACTTTCCACTCTTTATAGACCATACCTTGTCATTTTCCCCTTCTGCCTCAAAAACTTTTAGTTCATTTCCCTCCTGTTGCTTGTCTCTACTCTAGCTTTCTGCTTTTTGCCCACGCATTTGGTGTTTCACCCTTTCTTCTTCAAAACCTCCTTAATCCAGGTACTTCCTCTTTCCTTTACTTCGTGATTTTGTATTTCTTTTTCTCCTCATTGTTCTTTTTGTTTTATTTTAGTGGTTTTCTTTCCCCTTAGACCTCTCTTTCTGGGTTTTTGCCCCCTTTTTCTGTTCTTGTTCATCTTCATCTCTTATTCTTCCTTTCTTTGGTTGATCGAAGCCTGATATAGTTTTGTAGCAATGAAACTCACTCCTGAGGAAGAGGCTCATATTGTCGAAAGAATCACTCCTTATTATGCTTTTTGGTTCTTTGGTAAACCCCTCACTGAGGAGGATAAAAACAAACGCTTCCTTCGAGCCCCCCTGGTGGTTCCAAATCTTCAAAAAATCCTTTAGCTAGAAAACCTCCTCTCTCAAAAGCTGCAACAGGTTCTTCTTTTAAGGCTGTAGAGGGTTCTGGTATAGGGTCCAATAGGGAATCTAGGGGTCACCCTGTGACCCCTCTCGTTCCTCCTTCAAAGCCAGCCGCTTCAAGCCTCATTCTGAAATCTGGTTTGATCCGTGCACGAGATGCATGGATAGGTTCATGTATTTAGCCAGTTCGGGTTTGGATAAGGATGCCGACGACGTGCTAGATGCATACCGGCACAACCCCGTAGTCGTCATCTCACCTCTGCCCCAGCCCAGAGCCGAGGTGCCAGCTGAAAGTATCTCGGCGTCGGCTAACACTTCACGACTTGCCGTCGATTTTCCAGGTACCTTTGCTAATTATTTTCTTTTTTATTTTGTCGTAGGTCATCATGGAAGTTCATTCTATGGAAATCGTTGAAGAGTCCCGGTCGAGCGGTTCCCGTACCGACAACCCCTCTCTCGACCTGATAGCCAGATTCCCTTGGGTTACTCATGAGGTTCTTAACACCTCATCATCCATGAGTTTGGAGGGCATAGCCGCCCTCCCTGTGGGGAATCAATAAGGATTTTCAATTCATCATCCCGGTCCTAACGTGCCGATCTGTTCTAGTGCTGAACAGGGCGATTCTAGCTTTTTCTTTTTCTGTGCTGATGTAGTCACCCGCTTGGGTATTCGTTTTCCTCTTTCCGAGTTCGAGATGAAACTCTTAAAACACCTGTCCCTAGCCCCTTCACAACTTCACCCAAATGGTTGGGCCTTCATAAAGTCCTTTGAGGATTTGTGTGTAAACCTGGGAATCCCGTGTGCGGTTCTCGTCTTTATGTATTATTTTTCTACTCAGACTAGTCGTTCTGGCCGAGAGCCTTCTAACCGGAAAGGATGGACTTCCTTAAGAAGTCGTCCTAATCGCAAACTTTTTCCCCTTTTTGCTGAATCTTTCAAGAGGTTCAAAAATAATTATTTTAAAGTCAGTGCCAAACCCGGCCAACAACCTTTCTTCCTCCAAGGGCCAGAATCTACCGGGGTAAAGTGGAAATTTCCACTTTACTGGTCCCGTGCCCATCATGAATTTCAACCCCCTTTTTACAATCGAGACGAAACTGGGTTGTCGGATAAGGACGCTTTCTCGGTCATCCAGACTGATGCCTTCCGGGAAAGCCAGGGTTTATGTGAAATTCCCCCAGCTCTTCCTGACCGTTAGTTTAATTTATTTATAAAGTATATTATTCTTGCTTTTCTATTCTCGGCATTAATTTACTTGATTTGTTTTGCAGCTACTGAGATGGAAAACCAATCCGGTGACCTGCGCCCTCGGTCCCAAAAGACTTCTGGGGCCCCAAGGCCTCCTTGTGCCACAAACAAAGTCCCTTCCTTGTTCAAACAGCTCAAACGGAGGAAGGTGCTAAGTCGGCCACGGTGACGGCCGGCACTTCGGCCGTAATGGCCCTCCCCATATCTACTGTTCCGGCCTCTGCCGCTTCCGATCTCACCCCTCCTGCCGAGGTCCCTGCTCCTCCTCCTCCTGCCCCGGTTGCTGATCCCCCGGCTGCCGAGTATTCCACCGCCGTGCTTCCTGATGCCACGAAGCTAGAGCTCGGCCATTTGTGGGAACGGGGGACCGAGGAGCTCTTCCCTTTCATCTAGGCTCCCAAACGCTTCACCAATTCTTCTCGGTTCTCTGAAGAGGACGTCCGATTGCTCCAGCAGATGCAACTGCATGCCTATCAAATGGCTTCTCTTGTTGTCTGCCTTGTGGTTACTAAAGAGAGGTGCCACAAGAACAAAGAGGAGCTTGCTGCTGCCGGTATCAAGATTCAGAAGGCCGAGGCGGACTTGGCTGTCGCTCGGATCGAAACTCAGCAAGCTGTGGAAAATTTGCGGCTTGCCCGAGTTGAATTCGAGCGAGATCTTCAGGCAGCCCGCTTCAAGACTGAGCATGCCCTCGCCAAAGCCGCCCTTATGACCCAAAATGTAAATGAGGTGAAAACCTTGTTCGAGGGGGCCCAGGCGGAGGCTGAGGATGCTAAGTCCAAGCTTCTGGAGGCCGAGAAAGAGGCGGCCGAGCTGCGGGATGCACTGTCATCGGTGGCCGAGGACTCTTTTAACAACGCCCTTGCACAAGTTCGATGCCTCAACGCCGGGGTTACTCTGAACAGCGAAGGGCTGCACTTTCAATCCTTTGTTTGGGATGGTGTAGTCATTCCTTACTTTGATCGGGAGGATTCCGTTGTTGAGGCCGAGGATTTTCCCGAGGCCGCGGCTGAAGAGAACTCAGCTCCAACAGGCGGTGCATAAAAGGGCCGGGATGTCGGTTTTATCATGTATTCTTGTTTATTTTTATTTGAACAGTTTCTTTGTTTCGAACAATTTTTATATTTTGGAAAATATCGTTATTTCCCATATTGTTCTTCTTTAGAACTTTTAAGTATGCGCATTTAAATATTCATTTGGTTCTAACGGCCAAGTACAATATCGACCGACTTACATAACGTTTCTCGATTTTTGTTCATCCCAAGTTATCGTTAGCGTATCATGGTCACTTTGGACCGTGCCGACCTGATCAGGGTTCGAAAACACCTCGGATCCGCATGGAACAATGCATAAATGTTGCTTAAAAAGCCTTAGTCATTGTATGACTTATAAATATCGAGATATTTTTCAAAAGAAACTGTCATTTCATGACTTATTTATTCATAAATATCAATTTATTCATGTCTGTGATTCCGATAAAGAGATTACATGGAGTGGGGGTGTCGGAAACCGTTGCCCACCACTCTTCTCAATTAACGGAAAACACATAGATAGAAAGAAATAATCAACTATAATATGTCTTCAACTTGGCGGCGTTTCATATACGTTTGATCGTCTTCTTATCCAACGTCTCTAGTGTGTATGCTCCCTGGCCGAGATTCTGAGCAACTTGGTAAGGCCCTTCCCAGTTGGCCGCCAGCTTTCCATCCTGAGCATTTTTATTGCCAATGTCGGCCCTCCTCAAGACCAAATCACCTTTTTCGAAGAATCTCGGTCTGATCTTCCTTTTAAATCTTCTGGCCACCAACTGCTTTGCAGCCACATCTCGGATATGTGCTTGAGCTCTGGTTTCATCTATCAATTCCAGCTCACTGATTAAGGCCTCATTGTTAGCCTCCTCTCCTCCTTTGAGCATCATTATTCTTCTCCAAGAGGGCTGTCCGATCTCGACCGGAATCATGGCCTCGCACCCGTAAGTCATTCTAAACGGGGTTTCCTAAGTAGATGTTTGAGCAGTGGTTCTATGCGCCCACAAGACATAGTATAGCTGTTCCACCCAACTGCCTTTGGCATCATGCATTCTTTTTCTGAGTCCTTCCAAGATAACTTTATTGGTAGCCTCGGCCTGGCCATTAGACTGTGGATGCTCTACGGAAGCGAAATGGTGCTTGACATGGAAACTGGCCATCATTTCTCTGAACTTCTTATCGGTGAATTGAGTTTCGTTGTCTGTAATGATTTCAGCCGGGATCCCGAATCTGGAGATGATGTTCCTTTCAAAAAAATTTTGGACTCGGGCTGAGGTAATGGTGGCTAAAGGCTCTGCTTCTATCCATTTAGTGAAATAATCAACAGCTACAATGAGTCATTTCAGCTGACCCTCTGCAGCTTTGAAAGGACCCAACAGATCCATCCTCCACTTGTAAAAAAGCCAGGGAGAGGTGATAGTTGTCAACTCGGACGGGGGGGACCATATCACCTTAGTGTGCTTCTGATAACTCTCACATTTCTTTACATGATCCTGAGCATCTGCCTTCATAGTCGGCCAAAAGTATCCGGCCCGAATAGCCTTCACTGCCAGTGCCTTAGCCCTCATATGTTGGCCGTTGATGCCCTCATGTATCTCAGCCAACATATACTCAGCCTGGTCAGTCCCAACACAAAGCAACATGGGGGTGTGTGGACCTTTGCGGTACAACTCTCCCTCTAAGGTGGTATATAGCACAGCATCTCGAATAAACTTCATGGCTTCGGCTTTATCATCTGGGATTACCCCTTGCTCTAAGTATCTGATTATGGGCTGCCTCCAGTCGAACCCTGTCGAAATCATCATGACACAAGTTGGATAAGCCAGCTCTTGTTGGACGACCGTTCTGTGGTTGCCCACGCCCTTGGTGCTTGCTAGTTTAGGCAATATATCGGCCCTTATGTTTTCTTCTCGGGGAATATGGGAGATGATGACTTCATCAAAGTTGATAATGATCTCCTTGACCCTGGCCAAGTATTTGATCAGCAGAGGACCCTTGGCCTGGTATCTACCTTCAATCTGGGCCGCGACAAGCTGGGAATCTGTGAAAACTCTCACCTTCTGAGCTCCTTGCTCTCTGGCCGAGGCCAGTCCGGCTATCAAGGCCTAATACTCGGCCTGATTATTCGACGTCGGGAAATTGAGCCGCAGAGATTGTTCAACTGATATTCCCTGTGGGCTCTCTACTATAATTCCCGCTCCACTTCCCTTCGTATTAGACGATCCGTCCACAAAGAGTGTTTAGACTTCTTCATTGGCCGAGGTTGACGGGGTGAGCTCAACCAAGAAGTCGGCCAAAGCCTGAGATTTGATTGCATGTCGGGCCTCATATTTTAAGTCAAACTCGGACAACTGTATTGCCCAATTCATCATTCTTCCTGCCAAGTCTGGTTTGTGGAGGACCTGCCGAATTGGCTGGTTAGTTCGTACTATGATAGTGTGGCCCTGGAAATATGGCCGCAATCTTTTAGCTGCCACCAAAAGTGTGAAAGCCACCTTTTCCAACTTCTGATACCTCAACTCCGAACACTTCAAAGCTCGACTCATGAAATACACTGGCAACTGAGTCTTGCCGGCCTCTCTTACTAACATGGCACTCACTACTTCTTCGCCCACTGACAAATACAGTATCAGCTTCTCACCAGGTTCCGGTTTGGACAGCACCGATGGTGAAGAAAGGCATTTCTTGATTTCCTGAAAGGCGGCCTCACATTCTGGGCTCCATCCAACTCAGGCTTCCTTCTTTAGCAGCCGGAAAAAGGGAAGGGCTTTTTCTGCAGATTTGGGGAGGAATCTTGTCAATGTCACCAGTCTGCCAGTCAGTTGCTGGACTTCCTTCTTAGTTGTTGGAAACTTCATGTTTAGGACTATTGCACACTTGTTCGGGTTAACTTCAATTCCTCTATGGGTCAGCATAAAGCCCAGGAATTTCCCCGCCGTTACCCCAAAAGCACATTTGAGCGGGTTCAACCGGATGTTGTTTTCTCTCAACCTGTGAAAAGTCTTCTGCAGATCTCGGATATGATCCCCAGATGAATCGGTCTTAACAATCATGTCATCAATATACACCTCTATATTCCGGCCGAGCTGCTGGGAAAAAACTTTGTTCATCATGCGCTGATAAGTGGCTCCGGCATTCTTCAAGCCAAAAGGCATCACATTATAACAATAATTAGCCTCCCCTCCTCTGAAGGCCGTCTTCTCCCGATCTCCCGGATACATTGGGATTTGATTGTACCTAGAGTATGCATCCATGAAAGACAACAACTTGAACCCGGAAGAGTTGTCCACCAGCTGGTCTATGCTCGGCATTGGATAAGAGTCTTTGGGACAAACTTTATTGACATCAGTATAATCAACACACACTCGCCACTTGCCGCTGGGCTTTTTAACCATCACCACATTAGACAGCCATGTAGTGTATTGGATTTCTTGTATAAATCCAGCATTCAATAGTTCCCGGATATGTTTCTCCAATGCTTGCTTCCGATCAGGGCCGAGATTTCTTTTCTTCTGGGCCACCGGTTTTGCGTCGGGGTACATGGATAATTTGTGGCAACAGAATGCGGGATCTATCCCAGGTATTTCTGAAGCTTTCCAGGCAAAGACATCTCGGTTGTCTCCGAGGCATTTTATCAATTCGGCCCGTGCAACTGGATCGGTTATCCTCCTAATCTTGGTGACTTGGGTAGCATCTGGGCCGATCTGAATGTCCATGAGCTCGTCTGCTGGTTCGGGCCTCCATTCCTCCTCCTCCTTACGTACATCAAGTTCCACCAGGTTTATGGGCTTCACCTGCTTTCTGTCCGACCTCTTGGACTCCTCTTGGCCCTCCTGGCAACTCGGAACTGATGAAGGGCCGGTTCCACTTTCCTTTACAGCATTGAAATAACACTGACGGGATTCCCTTTGATCTCTGCAAATAGTGATTACTTTGCCATTACTTCCTATCAGTTTCATCTTCTGGTGCTTGGTGGACATCAAAATATCCCACTTATGAAGTGTGGGCCTTCCGAGAATCACATTGTACGGGGAAGGAAACTCCCCTACCACGAACTTAACTCTTTCTGACCGGAAACCTTCTTTTGTTCCCAATGTCAGTCGCTACTCAATGGAGCCTCTGAGTGCGGTATTCTCGCCATTGAAACCTGACAGCACTGTTAGACACGGCTTTAGGTCTTTTTCATCCAGGTTCATCCTTTTGAATGCCGTCCAGGATATGATGTTGGCACAGCTGCCGTTATCAACAAATATCTTCTTGACCCTGCAGTTAGCTATTGTCCCGGTTATGACCAGGCCGTCCTCATGCCCAGGTATTACATCGGCCAGGTCTTCTTTGGTAAAATACAGCAAAGGTGGCTCAACTCTATCACTGGTGGTTTTGAACTTGGGTTGTTCCCTCACTGTCAGAACTTCCCTGAGGTATTTGCGACGTTGATTGGCCGTGTCACCTCCTCCTCCCATAGCACCAGTAATGACATTGCACTCGAACTCGGGCTCTGGGAACTCCTCGTCCTCTGTCTTCTTCCTCTTCTCATCTCGGCCCTTTTGATCATCATTGAGATTGCCCTTGCGCTTTCCTTGTTGCCCGTGGGTTTTAATCACGTACTGCCTCAACTTGCCTTCCCGGATGAATTTTTCTATGGCATCCCGCAGGTCCCAGCATTGATCAGTGGTGTGTCCTGGTCCATTATGAAACTCGCAAAAGCGAGAATGATCAAGGCCTGCCTTCTTGAATATAGGCCGAGGTCGGTCTACTTTTTTCATCTCGGTCAAAGCTACTTCCCTCCATACTTGTGCTCGGGAAGTGTTCAGCGGGGTGTACTTATCATATTTGCTCTCATATCGTCCCGGTCTAGGGCCGACATCCTGGTTCCTGCCGGGGGGAACATTTCCGAGGTGTGGGCGGTGTTTCGGCGGAGATCCCTTCCTCTTTGGAGCATTGTTAGCAATCTCCATCTGTTCTAACTCCAGATACTTCTTTGATCAGATTCTAAATTCCAATAAAGTCTTAACAGGGTCCTTATAAATGGATTTCGCCAGCCGAGATGATCCGCTAAGCCCAGCCGACAACAGATGAACGTGCACCTTCTCCTCCAGACCCTGCACTTGCAAGGCGGCCTCCTTAAATCGTCCAAATAGCTCTGCAATGATTCCCACGGATGCTGGCGGATCTTCCCAAGACAAACTCGGACTTCGTTTGTTTCTTGCTTGTTGCAAAGTTGAGCAAAAACCTCTGGCCGAAGTCCTCAAAGTTACGTATTGACCAGGGTAGGAGTGTGTGAAACCATGTACGAGCCGTGCCGGTTAGAGTGGTAACAAAGATTCTTGAGATTATCGGTTCATCAATCCCCCGTATGCACATCTGCATGTCAAACTCATCAACGTGCACCTGTGGATCTTGACTACCATCATATTTGGACAAGAAAGACCCATCAAAATCTTCAATAAACCAAGCATTGACGATCTCATCCACAAATGGGCTGTTGTTATGCTGCCCACGCTGATACTTCCTCTTGTATACCTCGGCCCCTCCTCCGGCTTGACTGGCCAAGATGCTCCTGACGACGGCCTGGCGAGGGATCTCGGCCCTGAAGGGCATATTGCGCTGCTCCGGGCCGAGTTCCGACTGACGAGATGCTTCTCCTGGTTCAAAGTGAAGGTTCTGCTCCGGTACTCCGACCTCTACGTCGTGTGCCGGGATCTCCATGCGGCCGAGGCGCTGTTCCACTTCATGTCTTCACCTCGCACAACGGTCATCTAATTGTGCAATAACAAGGTTCATGTCTTCCTGACGCTGAAGAGCGTGCCGACGCTCGAGTTGCTCGATCCGACCGTGACGCAGTGTCTGTGAGTGCATCTTCCACCCGGACGGAGAGTGACCTCCTACGCACGGGTGGGTCTTCTTGCTGTTGTCTTCTCGTGTTTACCATGGTGGGAGTCGAAATTTATCGTTCCCACAGACGGCGCCAATGTTCCGTTCCTTAGAAACGGATATCCGGCAACAATGACAGAAATTGATATATGATCAAATTCTCTCTCTCTGAAGATGTTTATGAAGATTGAAACAACTCCAGGAAAAAGATCACAGCACAAACGAACCACAAATTGGACGTGGGGTGTGTGCACTGTGAGAATGGAAAAGAGAGAGTAACAGTCTGTGTGTACCTTGCACCTTTGGGGTGAATGACTATTTATGCTTACTGACCTGCAGAAAAATAAGGAAACTATGCCAATTCTTGATTATGATCTTCCAAAAGATGAACAAATATTCTGGGTATTCAACGAAGAAATAATCTTCCATATATTTCTTGATTTTGTACTTATTTAGGATCCAATCTCCCTTGATCTTGTTATAAATATCTAATACCAACGGTATTGGGCTTTTTGGCCTTTGAGCCAATATAAACATCCGTAACAGTAATTATTAGTCAATATATTCATGATGCAGCGATGATGGTTTGTGTGTGTGGCATAAATTAAAACACACTTAATATTAAATTGTATACGTTGATTTATTGACGGTGATTGTCACTTTTAATTTTTTTCCGATCCTTATATGTTGACGTCTTTAAACGAATATGATGCTTCAGATAAATTATTTTTTGTTCATTTATAATTTTGACTATTTAAGTAATTTGATTTTATTGTTTATACTGATATAAAATAATAATTAAAAAATTATTCTTGAATGTAGACAAAAACTTAAATTAATTTTATATTTTTAAGAATTCAAAAGGTATTTTAAAAACTACAAAAAGTATTTTAAATTTCAGTTAAAGGTGAAAATGAAATTATTTAGTGCGTTGTAGACATTTTGCCAAACATGCACTATATTTCAAACAAATTTGAAAGGGGGTAATAAATAACTATTGTAAATGAAGTCTTATAAACCTATGCCAAAATCTATATTTTTACCGGTAAAACGAAAGTTTCTAAAAAGTTTCATATAATTTGTAATTTGTAATACTAACAAAGTGGTACAATGAATTAAAACCTAAATAATTTGATACATTTAAATCTATTTTTTTCAATTAATAAAAATATGATAAAGGACCCATGCATTAATTCGACTCTAAACTAATAACATGTAAGTTTACAATTACTCAATTTACAAATAAAAGAAGAGAAAAATGTGAATTATATAATAAAAATACTAAGTCACTTCGCTTTTTTTTTAATAAAGATATTTATGTCTTATT
>PYAF01002506.1:50671-92269 GCA_007407185.1 Glycine tomentella | reverse complement strand
GAAATGTGTGAAGTGATTTTATTGATAATAAAACTCTGTACTTATAGGTTACAAAGTATAACAAATTAGATAACAAACTAATAACTAGATAAGATTATGTCTAACAAACTAACAACTAACCTATATTTAAAATATATAACAAACCAATTTAAAATACAAAGATATAGATAAGATTAATCTCATTAATCTCCCGTAACAGCGTGGAAAAGGAACCAAGGCCGCGCTGGACGGAGGAGGTTTTGCGCCCAGGGAGAAGGGTTCCAGGTCGCAGAGGGAGGGAGAAGGAGGTCGCGCGGAGGTTGAAGGAGGTCGCAGAGAGGGAGAAATCGAAAAACATGAATTAGTTTGGCTTTTTATTCATTTCACTCGAGCAACACAAATCGTGGCTGCATCATCGCAATTGCGGGCGCGACGCAACATCCCCTGTCGCGGCCGCAATCCCCGCTATCCCAAACCGCACCGCTACACTACCCTCCGTAGCGGTGCCATGCCGCGCTGCTCCACTCCGGCCGCTATTGATAACATAGGTTGTCAGACAACTCAGACACGAGATTTGTGCTATATGACTTATTTTGATTCTTTCTTTTTTGCTTTAATGCATGCTACTTTATATTCCTAGTGCTTTAATAGCTGCAGTTGTAACGACCAAAAACTATTCTAGATATTATATTTTTATTTGAGTTAAATTTTTAAGAATAGTTAGATAATTAATGTTTTATTATTTTTATTTTTTATTTTTTTATTTTGAACGGATCCTAGTATAAATTCTAAAACGTATAAATTATAGAAGTTATAGAAGTTTTTAAACTGATATATATTTAAGTAGTCACAGTCCATTTTTACATAGAACATTTCTGTTGGTTACTTCACGTTTAATACATCATAGAACTTATCTATTAGAAAACACATCAATCACACTAGTTAGGATTATTAGGATTATTATTTATGTACAAAAACCTACAACCCATGTCTTCATTTCAGAAGTTTTCTCCAATGCTCTCTTCTTCGCTGACTAAGTTAATTGGTTTCATGGATGGGTTTGGATAGGTAGGATCGAATTGTAGGAATGGGTCATTAGGATTAAATAGTCCATTAAGTACAAAAACTGGAAAATGAGTGCCAAATAAATATATGCACGTATAACTGGGTGCATGGTTACAACATAACAGTTCTTCTCCTCATCAATGTACCACCCCAGATTTAGCGCATCAAAAAATATGATGATTGAGGCCATCAAAGGAGATTAAGATGCATGCTAGGTTATAATCTTTTCTTGTGAAAGTTTAAATGAATTAGAAATTATTTGAAAGATATATTGAGGTTTATTAGTTAGACTACTACATGATTTTTCTGGAGTATGAAGATATTCAATTATCATGCCTAAGTTGTAATGATCTTACTTAAATAAGGTATGGTGGTTTAACCATACTTGTGGTACGTATGATGTTATGATAAAAATGCCCTATCACGGATAAGACCGAATTGCCCTATCACGGACAAGACCGGGTTGCCCTATCATGAACAAGACCAGGTTGCCCTATCATGAACAAGATCGGGTTGCCCTATCACGAACAAGACTGGGTTGCAAAAAGACTCTCTTCATGAAGACCGGGCTGTGTCGGGTTGACATCTCGGATATACTATCTTCATGAAGACCGGGCTGTGTCGGGTTGACATCCCGGATAGACTACCTTCATGAAGACCGGACTGCGCCGGGTTGATATCCCGGATAGAAGATCTTCATGAAGACCTGGCTGCGTCGGGTTGACATTCCGGATAGAGACTAGCTTCAATGATGATCGGGTTGAGCTGGGCTGCCCTCTTAAGCTAACAGGCATCTCGAACATCCGATAGATTTTGTTATAAATGGATCTTGATTTGATGATATGTTGATTTATGTTTCCAAGTTCAGTACGAGATTTATGAAACGGTATTTGATACTACATACAGTACGATATGTAGTGACTAGGTGTAGATATATGGCATAAATCATGCATGTTTGCGTAAGACGGCCGCAGCATCTACATCCAGTACGAGGTGTAGCTACATATAGTACGATATGTAGAGGCCATGTGCGCCCTGGGAAAATTCATTTCATGTATTCATATAGTTTGCATAATTATTTTATGGATTTATTTGGATATATTGATGATTTACTAACGTATTAACGTGTTCAGTGATTTAGTTTTGCCTACTGAAATTTTTTTATTTCTCACTAGATTTGTTTCATGTTTTATTTCTAGATGGTCTCAATCATCATATTTCTTGATGCGCTAAATTTGGGGTGGTACATCGATGAGTATAGAAACTGTTATGTTGTAACCATGCACCCAGTTATACGTGCATATATTTATTTTGGCACTCATTTTCCAGATTATGTACTTAATAGACTGTTTAATCCTAATGAATCATTCCTACATTTCGATCCTGCCTATCCAAACCCATCCATGGAACCAATTAACTTGGTCAGCGAAGAAGAGAGCATTGGAGAGAACTTGACTTCTGAAATGAAGACATGGGTTGTAGGTTTTTGTACATAAATAATAATCCTAACTAGTGTGATTGAGGTGTTTTCTAATAGCTAAGTTTTATGATGTATTAAACGTGAAGTAACCAACAGATATGTTCTATGTAAAAATGGACTGTGACTACTTAAATATATATCAGTTTAACAACTTCTATAACTTCTATAATTTATACGTTTTAGAATTTATACTAGGATTCGTTCAAAAAACTAAATAAATAAAATAAAACAGTAATTATCTAACAATTCTTAAAAATTTAACCCAAATAAAAATATAATATCTAAAATAATTTTAGGTCGTTATAGCAGTAATTGGAATCATTGTTGATGTGCCACTTAAATCATTTGTTGCCCTATGCAAGGGTCCATACATGCTATTTAAGGGGTGGCTTTGATTGTTTCATGACCTTATTGGCCATGAAGGCCTTTCATGGAGACCATATGTGTACCTTTTGCCGGTCTTGCTATCCTTCTATGGCCATTGGCTGTTGTTGGGGGCAATTATGGCATCCATGTTTGCAAGTTTCTTTCTTGGTTCCTATGCAGGCATTGTTGCTTATCAGGTCTATCCTCATATCCTTTCACTCCCGAGTTGTACTATACTACTATTGTTATTATATCCAATCATGATATACTTGGGTTAGACAATTACAAATATATAGCAGTTTGGTGGTAGGCTTACTATTACTTGACTGCCCTATGATATTCTAGACTGGTTGCTATTGAAAAGAAGGTCAATGCTAAATTGTGGAAGCAACACTGGGGATTGGATGACAAACAAACTTAATTTCAACATTCATTGTTGGTTGACATATCACAGTATCCAATTCCCAGTTCATATTAGGCAAATGTGCCCTGTATTTGGATGATTCATGTAAAAGGTGAAGGCCTCTACTAAGTACTTGGTGTCCAACTGTACCCTAATACAAATATGAACCTTGAGCTGTTGAGGCTTTGCCATTTCAAGCATACATTGTTGATGGATAGGATCATAAATAGTGTATGATAGATAGAACTTGAAAATTGCATTTGAAACATTATCCAACTAATGAAAACTAGCACTGCCATTTCTGCCTGGTTAGTGGAAACAGTAGCATAATAACACAAGAACCTGAATCACAGTTCAATTTTTGTTCTGTCTACTGTTTGTTGGTCGGTGCATAGCACAAGCAGTTGTGGATGTTGTTTGGTAAGCCATGATCAACATTATTACTTGGGAGAGAAGATGCAGGTTGACCATTTCCTAAGAGAGATGTGTAGTGGTATACATCTTGTAAGGGCCCAAAATTGTCCTCCATCACCATCCAGAAATGGTTTGGAGATGGAAAATGGGAAATCACGGAGAAATAGTTGATGGATATTCGTCTTAATGGTGAGTGAAGTGGGCTCAAGGAAGTTCATGTTAATTTGCAGGAGACTAGCTGAGTCTATCAAGAAATAAGTTTTAAAGCGAGTTAACTAAATTTCTCTACCAAAAATCTTAAACTTATCTCATACCTACCATCCTCAAGAAGTTGTGCACTACTTGGGTGCGTGGGCATTTGTGGCATTTTAAAGTTACTAGGGGCTGTTCTGTGTGTTACAGAGTAAGACAAAATCAATTCAGCAATACAAAAAAGGAATGCATCAAGCAGGAAACAAATTAAGGAAGCAGAGACACCTGTCCACTTGATAGGAAATTTTATTGAAACTATAGATCATACGAGAATTGCTTGCATTTTGTATTGAGAAGGCATGAAGGGTAATATTAAAATCTATTTTGCTTTCCTTTGACACTTGCCTAAGGAACATGTACCAAGCTTTATCTCCTGCTGATCTTTAGTACCAGCTCTATCTCATGCTGGTCTTTTGCAGCCTTTTCCAATACTACATAGGTGTGCTATGACGTTTACATTTATTGGAGAACTTCCTAAAGTCGTAAGGATGGATACCATTTTGGTGGTAGTGGATCAACTTATACAAAGTATGTCATTTTTTTACCACATTACCACCCACTTTCTGCTAAAGAGGTTGCTGACTTATTAAAGAAGTTGCATGGCTTCATGCAGTGGTGGATCCAGAAATTTTTTCTAGTGGGGGCAAATTTTTTTTTTTTTGAATATTTTCAGAAGAAAAATATTACAAATTTTTACAAAATACACAATGTGTAAGCCAAAAAAAATCTAAAATACGTATGTTTTTACAAATTATAGTTACTTTTTACACATTTTCATATTTTAAACATATTGTATGATATTTTCATTGTCAATACTATAAAAAAATTGAAAAGGTAAAATAAAAAAATTAATAGAAAATTTTTCTCTCTTTTATTTCTTATAACATTTTACATTCATTTAAAGAAAAAATATTTTATGGGGACAAAACTAACTTTTTATGGAGGCAAAAAATAAATGTTATTATATATATCCATGTAAAAAACATTCTTGTGGGGACGATTGCCCCCACACCCAACAACGTGGATCCGCCATTGGCTTCATGGATTTCTTTCCACCATAGTTTCAGAAAGCGATCACACTTTTACTTGACAATTTTGGACAAAACTATTTAAACAGGCAGGAACCAATCTAAAAGTCGGCTCTGTCTATCATTCACTGTTGGATGTAATTGGACATACAGAAATTGTCAATGTATCTGAGATGCTTTACAGGTTCTAAACCTAATCAGTGTCCCTGCTGGCTTAGTCAGTTGTGTTGAGTTCTAGTACAATGCTAACCACCACATTTCTGTTAAATGTCTTCTTTTAGGACCTTATATGGATGAGACCCTCCAATATTGCTCGGATGTACAGAAGATTTATCAAAAGTAGAAGTTAACCAGTTGGTGGCTAAACGGAATGTAGTGTTAGATGAGCTCAAATCATATTTGGTCCTGTCTCATAACAAATTCAAGCAGTAGACTGATTCAGATAGAAGGGATGTGAGGTGCCTGGAGACTGTCTACTTAAAGGTTTAGTCGTATATAAAGTCAGGAGTTTGGCTAATAATAATGAGAAGCTAAATCCAAGATTTTACCCTTCATTTAGAGGTGGTGATACTGATGATTGAGGATAGAGCAGGTTGCTTGTAGGCTGAACCTTCTAGAATGCAGTCATGCTGATTTGGTCTTCCATTTTTTATTTTAAAGTAGTAGCTATAATGTCAGAGCGTCAACTATTAGCACCTTCACTTTCAGGAATTTCACCTTGAGGGCATGGTGAAAGTGTTGGCAGAGATTGTTTGACACCCATTAATCACGTATAGCACTAGGAAGAAGAAGCATTTGAGCAAGGAGAGGTAGAGTGAGAAAAGATGTATATTTGTAGTAACAGAATCCTTTTAAATGGCAAGGAAGAGGGAGAGATAAAAGGGGAGTTTGTTATGGATTAGTGGGCTGAATGTAGTGAGAAGGCTAAGAGGTTGGTATCAGTAAGTGTGTACTAACTTAGTCCTCTTGAATGATTTGGGTGGTATGGAAATTGCATCTACTTGATCTATCAGGCTTTTCCATTTTCTGATTATAATTTCCTCTAGTATTGATATTCTTCTGTTGTTTTATTAACCTATAACAGTGGAAGGTGACTCCTGTGTGATTGTGCGAATAAAATAAAATCTGTTTCCTGTCCACACTTTGCTGCTGGTTTCCTAACTATCTCACTGTTTATTTGTTCTTTTAAATACAGGAGTCTTCTTTCTTGTTTGGCCTTTCGTACGTTATTGCAGCTTCGGCCATTTATGATAAATACAGCAATGTATTCTTGACATGCCGGAAGGATCCTGCTTTCCTAGGTTTTTTTTCCTGCTCCCATGTATTTATCACTGTGACTTGCAATTAAGGCTCTTATATTATGTTCTTATGCATTTGATATCTGAATTCTAATAGGCCCCAGTTTCGAAAAGATGTTGATGCATCTCAAAGAACTTTTAATTCAAATTCGGTTTCAAGACCCAGCACCTTCCGAAAGGCTCCTTCTCACACATCTTCAATGAAGAACAACAATATTGCTGAGTTGAAATCATTTGAGGTATTCTTTGTGGTATTTTGTGTTGAATGACACGACTCAAAATATCATCTTTATCTTCCTTGGATCTTCCTGTTTTGCGGCTTTGACGGTCTGTAGTAAATAAATATTGTTCATGAATTGTGTAGCTGTTGGATGCCTTATTCAAGGAATGTTTCCATGTTGGAGAAAAAATGGTTTCTGAAGGTATAATTACAAGAAAAGACATAGAAGAAGCCAAATCTGGGAATGGGAGTAGAGTAATTAGCATTGGTTTGCCAGCATATTGCTTAGTCCAAGGACTCTTGCACTCTGCAAAATTAAATTCCGTTGGTATAATGAT
Organism: Glycine tomentella; assembly: GCA_007407185.1. Taxonomy (NCBI): domain Eukaryota; kingdom Viridiplantae; phylum Streptophyta; class Magnoliopsida; order Fabales; family Fabaceae; genus Glycine; species Glycine tomentella. The sequence continues at coordinate 85,426 of PYAF01002506.1, read as the reverse complement.
TAGTAAGTGGAGAGATTATTTTCTTTTTACCATTTTGAAGAAACCATTTTGATCACTTCCTCAAAGTAGGTGATGAAACTGAACTATCACAAACAGACTAAGGGAGAAATTTTTTGACTGGTTCGTTAATCCCCTTTTGATCATTAAGGAGCAAATCAAAGCTGAAAATCTTTCTGCCTCAGAAGAGGACTACCTCTGCAAATTAGTTCTCTTGGGTGGTGATGCTGAGAGACTGAAAAAGTCTAGCGTTGGCCTTGGTGAAAGATAGGGTCTTGAAGCCCGAAGGCATGTGAGAAGAAAAACAAAATTTTTTCAAAGTGGAAACACACATACCATTTAAGAATCATTATTTAGGACATAGATGTTACCTTGTTTATATTTGAAATTGATGATCAAGAATAGGCTTGAAGATACAAGCACTTTAATGTTGATCCACACCATTTCTTGTCAAGACTCAAGAACACTTCTTGAATGCTACCAACAAACACCAAAGGAGGCAATCTAGGCACACCAATGGAGAGGAAGAAGGTTAGGTTTTAAAGTGTTTTACTTATCTAAGAAACTCACCAATAGATGATATTGGTAGTTGAATTTTCAGCCAAAACTCACACAAAGGGGCACGTGAAAAGAAGGAAGATAGATGTGATTTTTCTCAAAGACCATTATTTAATAACTATGATCACAAGAGTATATTTATAGAAGAGTTTTAGGTCAGATTTTTAACCATAAAATTCTGATTATTAAGCATCTCACACGTGAAGAAAAGATAGAGTTGTATTTCAAAAATTGTCAACAATCTCTTATCTTATCTTCTTAAGACCAAGTCAATTACTTGGAATTTATTTTGCCAAATAATAATCAAATATCCAGTTGTATGATAATCCTCTAATCAGCCCTCAAACTTCTTCCTAAAATCTAGGATATGATCATGATAAGATGCTAGTTGAATTCAAATTCAAATCTAACTCTTATCTTCTCCTTTTGATATAAACTATCTACTATAGTTAATTCATATTTAAATTCAAATATTTAAATTCAAAATTTAAATTATCAAATTTAAATATCAGATAATTAATTTAACTATTTAAATTAATTAATAATGTTTTGGACTATCCAAACCTATTAACTCCATTCATGCGTCTCTTTCTCTTTAAGATAAGTTTCTAAAGTCTTTATTGGGCCAACAACCATTATTAGGCCCAAAACCTTTTAATGCTATAATGTCATGACAATAAAGTATTAGTGTGACCCATTAGGCTCAACATAGCTAATGACATAAATGAGTTTGGGCCCAACAAGACTTCTACCCATTTAATGACAACACAGAGCACTAGCAATGCTTTGTTGCCCCAGAACTAGTTAGGTAATGACAAAATCATCCTGTTAAATCTATTTGGTTTCCGTATGTATTTCCTTTCGTCTTGGTTACCTTTCCATAAAACCTAGGGTAAGGAAACGTATCAGCCCTTGCGGTCTAGGGTAACATTAATACGAAATAGGGAGTCTCCAATTTTACTGACTCTAAAGGCAAATAATTTCATGATTTCTTTTACTATGCATAGATTCTCGAGTCCCGTAAATGTCATCCTAATTTCTCTGGTTTACAGATAACCTAATCTCTCACAGAGATTTGACGAATTCCTTTAGCTAGTCACCCTAGACTCGTGTTCTTTCAGGACATGCCCAAAGGTATACCTATGTGTCTCCATGTTTCAGGCAGACGAGGTATATAATCAAAGCATGTCTTCTAGAACATAGTCTAGGTGAAAACTTCTGATCTAAGGAAAGATATACCCAAATAATAAGAGACTTCTCTAATGATACTATCTGTGAGATTTCCTCATAGAGTCTCTTTGTGGGTCCATTCAGTGCGAGCTATACCTTTATAGGTCCACCTACGACTTTAGCTAAGACATTTTCATGTCTGTAGCTTATGAGGTCTTTACCTTGTATTTGCATACAAGTAGATAAGCCGTGCTAGTCTTATCCGAGATCGCTGATCCCCATTCTCAGTGTCTCTAGACTAGGAACTATCTGGTATCCATAAATCCTCATGATCGTGATCCCATCACTGATATTCAATAGATACCTATTCTATTCCAAAGGTTTTATCCAGTTATTCATATATTAATAATAATATCAAGACAAAATATGAAACAAGATAAAGAACGCTTATAATTTATTCATGACAATATGAAAAGTTCATGTACGTCCTAATCTAATGAAAATATTGTCTCTAGGACATCCATATACTAACACCTGGCACCTGAATCAGAGGTCAAAAGTGCGGAACTGGAGGCATTGGCTAGAAGGTACTGAATAGACCAAAACTTGCTTAGTGTGTGTATTTGGGCAAGCACTTTTAAACTTGATTTTGACGTGAAATTGTTTATGATGGGAAAAAACAAGTTTGTAGTAACAATTAAAGCTAGTTCAAAGAAGAAAAATAATAAAGGAAATACAATGAATCACACTTTTCACATATGCTAAAATCAATTTATGAACCTCATTTTTTTCAAATACTACTCCCCCATCCAACTTTTCCCTAAACACCTATAAACTTATAAGGGCTGTTATTGTAACTTAGGAATCAAGTACTCATCTCATGAAAAACACTCATGCTAGAATCTAAATAATCCAAAATGGGTTAGTATACTTAATGCAAAATTTACATTTACTTTTTGCCTTTTTTTTCCAAACATGCTTTCACTTCAAATGGGTTAGTATACCTAATTGCAAAAATTACATTTTAAGGTTTTCTGTCTCATTTTGTTTCCATTTGTATACAGACTGCAAGGAATCACCAAATCCATGTCAAGGTTCCCAACCTTCAAGCGACGCTTCGACGATCTTGTAAGATCATTATCTGATGATCTGACGGAGAAACATGGAGGTCCAATGATGACCAGATCAAAGAGTGCCTTTGCTCGATTGATTAGGTTAAAATCGTTCAAGGGGACAAGAGCTAGCGGATATGCTCAAGGGTCACTACATGTTGCAAGAGACTTAGAAAATTCATGATGAGAATACCATGTAATTGACAAATCTTATGTCATAGGTTTAGTTTCGAGTCCATTTTGGATAGAAAATTGAAGTGTAATTGACAATAATAGTAAGAGTATGTATTATCGGTGTAATTTTTTTTTTTACTGTTAACCAAATAGAAATTATAATTGGTATGACAATTATTGTAAAAATAAAATAAAAAAATATCATAATGTTAATTTGATTACATGATAGCGTAAAAAAAATTATACTGTTGATGCCCAGACTATTTTCTCCAACTATAATATCTGACAGTTTGCGATGAGCATATTTGAGCAAAATGATGCCATAAAAAATATTCAATTGTAGACCGCATAACATTGTAGTCATGTCTTGCTGTACTTCTCACGAGATCAATGAGTACATTGGGAAAACTACCTAGAATTGGATTGAACATTCTCCCCCCAAGCATGTTCAAGTATTTTAACATCGATATCAAGGAGATTCGGTGTTCCTTGATTTACGGTTTCACGTGATTTTTAAATTCATCAAAGGAATCACCATAAAGTACCAATTTAATAAAAATAATAATTTTCGATGTATCTAAATAAGTTGCATTCAATTTTCCAAATTCAATATATAAAAAAATAGAGGATTGATGGTATCAATATCTATGTTTTATTATATTATTTGAGAAAATAATAAATTTTAAAAATTAATGAACTATGTATTATGAATATTAAATATCAAGAAACCGTTTTGATAAACAACTTGATTAAGGTCTTATTGAATAAATACTTATTATATAAGTAATTATGTATAGATTGATTTTATAATCGAGGGAGAAATAAAGTTAAATTGATTTTATATAAATTGTAAGTTATTTTCATAAGTTATCGTAGAGAACCTATTAAAATAAGTTGAATACAACTTATAAATATATCATAAACTATTTCCATAAGCTCTATGGTGATCAATTTTTCCTTCTGCGCACTGATGAGGATATGGGAATTGGAATTAACTGATACTCTTTCATATTTTGAGTTGTTCTTTTTATGGATTCAATACTATGGACTCAATACTGTAGGTCATGTGTAATTGTGAATGAGCACATTTGAGCTAACAATTGAATTGAACTTCATACACCATAAGCATTTCCAATACACCATTAGTGTAATAGTGTATTTCCATAATTACCCTCCACTAATAGGTTTTTTATTTTACAATTCATTTTGGCATTTTGTTCCGCCGCTGCAACATCCGCTCCTACTCTCCTGCATCGCTCTTGTGCCGCGTTTTGCTTGTTACAACCTTCATCGGAATTGTTCTCCGGCGCGCCGTGGACGTCCGTGGTGACATTGTCTTCTCCGTTTGGTAACAACTGTTGTGAAGTGAGACGTTTTTCCTTCTGGTTTGTTAAACGAAACAGGGGTTAGGATACGAATTCGAGAATCCATAAGACTCATACGGATTGGTCAACCCGTATCTATATTTTTAAGTTTTAAAAATAATAAAATTAAAAATAATTAAGTATTATGTACAAGTCAAGGATTAGAAAGTGAAAATATAATTGATCATGTATTGTCTTACAATTGTTAAGTCCATATTTGAAGTTAGGAATGTTTATTGACATGAATTGTTGGACAATTTGGATTTTAAGCATTTTGGTTGGCTTTTATAAATAGTTTGTATTGTATGATGCATTATATTACATGAATCGAATACCCTTTATAGATTGGTTTGGCTAGAATTGTATTTGTAAGGTGAGTATGTATGTGAATCAAAGTTGTTGAACGCGTTATAGGTTGGTTTGGTTAGAATTGTATTTGCAATGTGAGTATGCATGTGAGACAAAGTTGTTGAACCTGTTATAGGTTGGTTTGGTTAGAGTTGTATTTGTAAGGTGGGTATTAATGTGAATCAAAGTTGTTGAACTCGTTATGTGTTGGTTGGGTTAGAATTGTATTTATAAGGTGAGTATGCATGTGAATCAAAGTTGTTGAACCCATTATAGGTTGGTTTGGTTAGAATTGTACTTGTAATGTCAGTATGCATGTGAATCAAAGTTGTTGAACCTGTTCATAATAAGGAAGCTGTGTATGGTTAGAAACTGTTTAGAGTGTTGTTGTTGGTGTGGTTTGGTTTGAAGTGATAAAGTAACATTTAAACAAATGTTGTACAGATTATGACTAAGACGAGAAGATTGCGTCGGGCTCTTAGAAGAGTTGTCTACCGAGCATTGGGTAGAAATCCCTCTAGAGGTAATGATGATGAAGCCCTTGAGCGGCGTAGGCCTACGACATCTGTTCATTGACAAAGGGCACGTGTTGATGTTCTTGAGGATCCTCCTGTTCAGGAACCATATGTGGAGACTGTTGTACCTGCAACGGAGGATATGGATACTGAGTGTGAATCTTTTCCAAGAGGGCTAGAAGACTCTTCGGTGTTGACTGAGTAGCTGATCATGTGGCTCTTAGAGTCTAGGCAAGAGAGGTATTAATATGATCAATTACATAGTACATGGTGTATTATTTTTGCTTATCCATCAATGTAAACTGATTGATGTCTTTAATGTAGGAACGTCCAGAGTTAAAGTTGGCTTTCCATGGACGTAAGGTTGTTAAATTCGGGAAGCCTGTAGCTGAGATTGAAGGTTTAGTGGATGCAAGGCCTAACTCCATTGATTGCTTGCTCAGTGGAGACTGGGGATAGGGTGTTGTTGTCTGCATTTGTTGAGAGATGGCACCCTGAAACATCCAGTTTTCATCAGCCCGTGGGGGAACTAACACTAACATTGGACTACGTGTCATCACTATTGCATATCCCTGTCATGGGAGCGTTCCACGCGTACGATTAGATTGATGTTGAGGAGGAAATTACCTTGTTGGTGGAGCTGCTAGATATCACTATAGAAGAAGCTGAAGCTGAAATGTCACAGTGCCACGGGCATATGTTAAACTATCATGGCTCAGGGAGTTGTATTATGTGAAGTGTCAGTCCAGGCAGTGGATATTAGCAGCCAAGGCATACTTACTACATCTTGTTGGCTGCACTTTGTTTGCTAACAAAAGTGCCACACATATAGGTGTGGTATTCTTAGAAGCTTTCCATGACTTGGACCAATCTGCGGGATTTTCTTGGGGTGCGACTGCTCTTGTGCACATGTATGATAATTTGAGCTACGCATGTAAGCACCACGGGAAACATCTTGTTAGATATATTACTTTGTTACAGGTAATCATATATTTTCAATTGTGTAATGGATAAACCATCGTGTATGTGTGTGTCTTGTTTTTATGTATTGCTGACTTTAATCGTTTTCAATTCGTAGTGCTGGATATATGAACATTTTTTGAGTGTAGGAAATATGGTTACAAACGATCACTATGACGAGAGGCAACCTCGTGCCTGCTGCTGGAAGAGTGCGAAGGTCTTACCAGTGACTACCTATCGTAAACATATAGATAGGTTGATACTGTTTGATATCTGTTGGTCATCCTACGTGGAGCATCGTGCCCATAGGGAGTTTGAGTTGATTAGTTTATTTTCTAGTTTCCTTAGATGCGATCCTTACATTACTAGGCATTTACCTGAGAGGGTACTTCGACAGTTTGGTTATGTTCAACAAATCCACCTCTGCCTGTGTCTGAATTTCCCTCCATTGAATATGTTGAGGACAGGTGGGTCCACTTCTCCGAATACCTTGTTGCAACCGGAGACTTGGTTGATTCTCCAAGTCAATGTGTTGTTGGATATATGGAGTGGTTCTACCGTATTTCCCACCCATTCATGACTCCATCTCTGTTTGAGGAGGCTCGTTCACATATTCTGCTAGTGCCTTAGACTGCACCTGTCCCCCCCCCCAATTTGCATGATGATGGTACAAAAACATAGACACAGTTAGCGTCAGACACATCTATGGATGAGTAGAGGACAACACATGCAGTGGTAATAACAATGCAATTTAATAATTTAAGCTTTATTAAACATTTTATTTTCGTAATGCATTGGTTAAAAATAAATATTGTGTTTGTTTCAGACTGTGTGCCAACGAGTGACTGATGGCTTACAACATATGGTTGGCATGAGGATGGTCACAGAGGGCACAGATGCATACGCTATGAGGGAGCAACTGCTGCATCTAGTCCGCGGTGTCACTGACTACGACATTGTCTACACTCGAGCTAGACGGCCTAGACAAACGCAGAGGAGGCCTTCTGGTGGCCGCGGTTGAAGACGATGTGTTTGACATTTATGTATTGGAAACCGAATTTTGTGTAATTGTAGTTTAATTTTTAAGAACACCAACAGACAGAACCTGTTTTTAAAATTAAACATGATTGCATATATGACATTAAAAACAAATGCATTGTTAAATAAATTTCTACACATTTCCTAAACCAACATGTTGTGTGCACAACTTCATTGATTTAGTATACATTTGCATTCGATCAATGTAATGATTGGACCACTGTTGAGCTTCGTTGGTACAGTGAGTAGCCCACAAGCATGTCGTCGACGGCAAAGGACAATTGTCTCTCAAAAAAACTTGTTTTTAACAAATGATGTTCATTAACTGAATTTGGCACAATTAACTGAATTCACTAAATTAAACAATTATTCGCTTACCTGAACAAAATAGTTTCCAAACACATGACCAATACAAAAAATGCGATGAACTTGGGGATCTTTAGGAGGTTGGCTTCTTAGAGGGAAGAACGTCATACTTTGCTGAAGTGAAAGAAAGACTACAATGATGTTATATCTTGATGCAATTACATGATCCATATCGGTAATATTCATCCATTTATCCATCGTTATCTTTAAGTTAATAGTTAATGAAATATATTGAATGCATATTGGTTTCCAAGTATTGCCAAATCATGAGTAAAGACAACGATGTTTTACCTTGGACAATCCATCAACTAGTAGGGATCGCTTTAATGTTTCAAACCTATGTATCCCACCAAACAACACTATATATTCATGAGTTCATTGTGAAATTTCTTTGAGCAAATGATTGTGTACCAAAGACAAAGACCCTTCACCATAACCTAATAAGGCAACTATTACACGCTATCCACAATTACCATTAGCTTTTACATCAGTGATGTTTAAAATAAATTTCTGCATAAATGGATGAAATAGATAGAGCATAGGAACCATCCGGTTTTTCATTAGAATATCAAATGAGGAACTGGACTGTTTTGGAGTGGAGCAACTATTTTGCACAGAATGTAACTCATACACATACTCGAAGTAAGACAGGTCCCTTCTCGTAGACCTTTGGTGCTTTGTGATGTTCTTTTTTTGAGCACCTTTTAATTTTACCTTATTGGGGGGACACATGGAATTCAAATCAGGGTACGCAATTTCTTTAAGCTTAGACTTTAGTGTCATTTTTCCACACAAATCAAGCTTTTCAAAATGGTTGGATATGACTTCCATCTCATTCGTTATGCTGACTTCATATTCATGCATATCTTCGTGTAAAAAGTTTAATCTCCGCCAAAACATATGAACGGTGTTAATTGGAATGCTCCCAATAACATACTTAGCTAGCTCACATACACAAGGCAAACTATGCGTTGTTCTCAGAACACATCCACAAGGAGAAGGGTTTTTGCCCGCATAATGCACTCGCTCATTCTCAGCAGCAATTTGGTTTAACGCATACCTGGACACCATACCAATAAGTCTCTTGTATAACATAACTTTAAAAATATGCCCTACCACATGTGTACTTCTTTCCAAAGATGTCTTGATTTCAGTATGTTGCAAGGTGATCATACTGTTCATGGCATCCCAAACAGTGCACAAATCACCAAGACTATTCTGTAGTAGTCGCTTTAAGGTCCAATGGGAAGACTCAACCCTGTAGTTTATGATATGATCAATTCATTTCAAAGACATTAAACGTAGGCAATGGATGAAATTTAAACAATGTCAAACATGAAAGTTACCTGTTTGTTGTTGTATTTTCAAAACGCATGACTTTGTTTGTTCATGCTGTCACAAATTTTTCTTTGTGGAGATTCAACCAAGTGTTCTTCATGTAATCAACAAACGTTGGCCACGGTGTATATGCAACATGAAACTTCATAACACAAATTGTTTTTTAGTAGCACAATCAACAACACTTCCCCATGCTTCCATGACATAATCACATACGTTCTTCTGCCGAATATAAGTTTTACATGTTGTCTTGACATTCTTGTTAATGTGAAACTGACACAATAAATTTGTTGACTCTGGAAAAAAAATTTTGATAGCATTTATCAATGTTGAATCTCTATCCATAACAATGACCTTAGGGAAAATTCACTTTTAAGAAAAATCTCTCTAAACCGTTCAAGGGCTCACACAACATTGTTTATACGTTCGGCCTCTAAATAGGCAAATGCAGCTGAGAATGTCATCCCAGTAGGTGCCACACCAACAATGTCAAGTAAAAGAAGTCTATACCTGCTTGTTTTGTATGTACTGTCTATCAAGAACATCATATGATATGCATTGCTCAGTTGTACTGCATTCAGATGTGCCCAAAACAAGTCACGTACAACATTTTCATCCTTCAATCTATGCTAATGAATATACATGTCGCGTTCAAAAAGTTTCATTAGTTGTTGCATTTTAGTATTATTGCCTCTTGTACACGTCCGATATGCATATCTTACATTGTATACTTGCTTCAAAGTTGTACAATTATTGTCATTGTGCTCCTTCAAAGTTAGAATAATATTCTTTGGTTTCACAATCGACCTTGTCATATCAGCAACAATGATCTTCTCCTCCTCAGTTAGTCGACCAACATATAAGTGTCCACAAAATGACTTAGTCAAAGCATGATTATGATTGCCACATATTAGTTTCACCATCCACCATTGACCTCCCAGGACTGGTTTGCCTCGCAACTTAAAAGGACACTCACATTTTCTAGTGCTAGTCGTTGAAGGTGTGAAACCCTTTTTCCATGGTCTATACTTTCCACTCCTTTCACAACCAATTAAGACAAATGATGTCCTTCCTATTTTTTCAGTCGATATGTCACTCCTCATTATTACAATTACAAAATAATTCTCATTTGCAACAATACGAGTCCATTTCAATACCGCATCACGTGATTCAAACACCTACACAAATGAATAATTCATCTTTAATCTTCTTAATTCAATCATTTAACAACTTATTCAAAATCACATAAATACATCAGTCATTTTGAACGTTATAGAATAATCAATTAAACAATTATTGTTTTCAAACGTATCAGGATCCGCTCTAATGTCTTCATTCATATTATTTTCTTTAGACATAATCCTGTCATACATCCACTCATCGCTGTCCATCTTAACAAATAAAAATTTAATTTAATCATTAATAAAAATACACGCACGCATAATAATAACATTTACTAACATTAAATTCATAACATAAAAAAATCAAATTCAATAAAGTGTTCATTAAATAAATAATAACATATTTTAACAAATGATGAAAGTCTCAAGATCACCATTTACATAAACAATAAAAAAATTAACTTATTGTATTTACTCAATTAAATAATTTCTCAACTTAAAATCAATTTTAATTAAATACATATTTTTAACCCGTTATTGAATTTTTTAATAAAAAAATGTGATTTGAAGCTTTACGGATTAGACAATTCGTATGGTTCTTACGGATTGGATAATCCATAACATCTATACACATTACGAATCCGTACAAAACAGAAAACAACACCACTAACATCTGCATCCACCACGACGCCACTCGACTCCAATGGCCACCACAACGCCTCCACTCTGACGAACTCAAAATAATGACACCCAACTACCACCAATGCACTGTTCCCAACAACTCAACTCAACCGAAATGAAGAACCAATAAGCATAACCGTACATCACGTGCTGCAACCAACTAAAATAAGGAAGGAAATCATTAGGGGTATTTTCGGATTTTCAAAAAACCAAATGGTGTATAAGAAATCCAAATAGTGTATGAAGCACACGTCCTAACAATTATGTCAAACAGGTGTGTAGAACTTCTGAGCAAACAGTTGTGGAAAAATTGAACTGCTAATAAATGTTTCCTTATCATGAAAGAAAAACATAAAAGCACCAATTGCAAAAACAGGCAAAGATTAATATGACACTAAAAACAATAATTGAACAAAGTGACATAAAAGATTGCTAAATGTATCTTTAAAACAGTTGCAAAAACTAAATATGTAAAGGATTTAATTATTGCCCTCTGATTAACAAATTTAAAAAGAAGCAAGAGAAACATCATGTCATCACTTTTAAACAGTTGTTTTGACTTAAGAGAAAACACACATTGAAAAACAAAATTCTTAAGAGGAGCAAACTTCTATGTCCTCCCAAATATTTGAATAGAATATGAGCCATAATCTAATAAAAGTTTCGCAAAAAAGGGTTATATCTCTATTTTGCTAGCAGGAGTGGAAGAAAACATTACCGTGATTCTTTTACCTTCTTGGCCTACGGATACAAAAAATCTCAAGCTATGACATAGCAGAATGTACAGAGGTTACATAATATTTGACTATGCTAATTTCAATGTATTAAATTATTTATGGATTTTCTTGTGTCTGTGAGTGATAAATTTCACTTCTATCAAATGGTTGACTTCTTTTGGGAACACCAGCTAAGTTGTAGAATTCATTCAATGTTTTTCTAATTTGTACTTTCTTCTTTTTATCAGCAGGGCGAGGTCCTAAAAGACCTAATTCAATGGTTGCAACATTAGTCTGCGAGGATTGGACAACTGCATCGTAAGCTTTTGAAGAGAGGGTAAGGCCTTCGTTTTTAGCTCTCGTGTATAATTGATATGCCAGCCTTGGCTTTCCATCATTTGCAAGGGCCTCAATCAGCATTTCATAAGTTATCTCATTGGGAGAGATGTTCTGAACTTTAATTCAGTGAAACCATTCGTATGCTGCACTGCTCATACCATTACGTGCACAACCAGTGATTATTGCATTATATGTCACCACTGTTACCTCAATTCCTAATGTTACTGTTACGGATAAAAGATATATTATCTTTTATCTTACTAATTCAACGGATAAAAGATATATTATCCTTTATCTTATTAATTCAAATATTTAAACTTCCAATAACCCATTATCATAACCACCAGAGAACAAAAGATATGCTATCATAACCGCTATCTTTCAGTTACCCATATCTCCGAATATCCCGGTAAAAGATAGTGGGCTTCAACCGTCTATCATCAGGGTCCAGGTTAGAATCCTATAAATAAAGCATACACCATGGTGAAAGGTACACACAATCCTGACTCTCTCTTTCCATTCACACGGCACACACTGCACGCAAATCGTGTTGTGAGTTACTGCTGCTGCTGTGATCTTCTTCTTCCTTAAGTTGCTTCAATTTCATAAGCTTCTTAAGAGAGAGAGAGACTGATCCTACATAAAATCATCCAACACTACTTGTTGGACATTTTTGTTCTCCTTGAGCAGAATAGTGGCGCCGTCTGTGGGAACGATAAAGTTCGAATCCCACCAACTCACAATGGTTGACACCAGAAGGCACCGGATAGCTAGGCGCGACGAACCACCCAGGAATCTGAACCTGGAAAATATGGTAGTAGAAGATGCATTGTCCCATACGGCCTCATCCCGTGCGGGACCAGCAACACACACGCCGGCCAGCCCACCACCAGCCGCAGAAGAAGAACCGAAAACTACGCAGCGTTTCATCCAGAAAGCTCTCCATTCCCTTTTAACTCGAATGGAGAACCTGGAGAAGCGTTACGAACTCTAACGCTAGGAGGATATTCAACATTTGATAACCCAGTTGGACGAACGCAGTGCTAAACGCAGAGAGCAGGAACGCCGTCACTTCCAGAATACCGAACATCTGGAACGTAATGTGGAGAACATAGCAACAGGACATGCCGAGCAACCCCATACAGCAACCAGGAGGCAGAGACCAGAGACATCGGCCCCCACTGCCGAGACTGGCAATAGGGACCCGATCGATCAATCCAAGCAAGGGAGAATATCTCGTTCTCGTTCAAATAACGAGGGACTTCACCTTTCCTCGGCCATGGTACCGGATTGCGCTGCGGAAGAAAGAAAGACCGACAGGAAGGATCATGCGTCACCTCGGACCAGCCGATGGTACTTATCGGAGGAAATATCGCCGGGGTTATCAAAATAACAGCTCGTTCGTCGATAGAATTGTGGATGCTCAGTTCTTGGAGGACTTCGACGGCTCGTTTCTATCCAAATATGATGGAAGCCAAGATCCGCAGGTACATATTGATGAGTTTCACATGCAGATGTGTGTTCGAGGTACTGACAAACCCATCATCTCACGGATCTTTGCTACCACTTTAATCGGGGCCGCCCAAACCTGGTTTCATTCCCTGCCGCCGCGGTCCATCCATAACTTCGAAGATTTCGGCCAGAAGTTCTTGTTAAATTTTGCAACAAGCAAAAAGCAGCCAAAATCCAAGTTTGCTCTAGGTAAAATATGCCAGCAGCCCGGGGAAACATTGCAGAGTTATCTGGATTGGTTCAAGGAAGTCGTTCTGCAAGTTCAGGGTTTGGAAGAAAAAGTTCATGTCCATCTCATCTCAGCAGGGCTCAATGGGTCTTCCCGTCTCGCCAAGTCAATTTACAAGGATCTTGTGAAGTCTCTAAACGAGTTCAGGGTCCGATCCAAAAAATATTTGGAATTGGAGCAGATGGAAATCGCTAACTCGGCTCCGAGGGAAAACAAAAATCCCTCATCGCCAAGGAACCGACGTCAGGAAAATCCACAGCTCGGACAATCCAGTCGGCATCCTGTAAATATTCTTGCTGGCCGCCCTCCACGAAGCATTCTTGACCCTCGCTTCAGGCCCGGGAGGTATGAATTGAAGTTTGACAAATATGCTCCGCTGACTGCTACACGTGGTCAGATATGGAATGAGGTAGCTTTCACCGAGATGAGGAAAGTCGACCGTCCTCCTCCAATAGTAAGAAGAGAAGGGTTGGACTACTCCCGGTACTGTGATTTTCACAATGGACTGGGCCATACGAATGATCAGTGTTGGGAACTCCGAGATGCAATAGAGAAGTTTGTGCGTGAAGGAAAACTACGACAGTATGTAATTCGAACCCAGAGGCACCAAGGCAAAAGAAAAGGCCAACAGGAGAATAAGCAACGAGATGACAAGAAGAGCAAGAAAGACGAGGAATTCCTAGAGCCCGAGTTTGAATGCAACGTCATCTCGGGAGGAATGAGAGGAGGAGGCGATACAGCCAACCAGCGGAAGAAGTACCTCAAGGAAGTGATGTCAGTAAGAGATCAGCTGAAGTTCAAGGAAAGCAGCAAGAAAGCCACACCCCCACTGATTTATTTTACCGGGAAGATCTGAAGGGAGTGGTACCCGTTCATGAAGACAACCTCGTCATAACAGGAACCGTCGCCAATTTCTGGGTCAGAAGAATATTTGTTGACAATAGTAGTTCGGCTGACATCATCAACTTGAGCGCGTTTAAGAAGATGAACTTGAGGGAGGAAGACTTGAAGCCATGCCAAACCATGTTGATAGGTTTCAATGGGGGAGGCACTGGCTTGAAAGGTGCCATTGATCTTCAGCTCACGTTGGGAACGAAGGAAGGCTTCAAGTCAGAAAGGGTCATGTTCACCGTTGTTGAATTCTCCTCGTCGTACAACATTATCCTGGGCAGGCCAACGCTCCATAAATGGGACATACTGATGTCCACCAAGCATCAGAAGATGAAGATGATCGGGCACCTCGGCAAAGTCATTACGATTTGCGAGGACCAAAGGGAGTCAAGGCAATGCTATTACAACACGATCAGGGAAACTGAGGGCGGCCCGTCTTACCCGCCTCAAATTCGGCAGGGAGAGCCGACAGAAGCTCGGATCGGAACGCACTCATCCCAGAAGCCAGTCAATCTGGTAGAGCTAGATATGCGGGATATCGAGGAATGGAGACCAGAGCCGGTGGACGAGCTTGAAGATGTTCAGATTGGAAGCTCTCTAGAACAAATTACGAAGGTAGGTAAACAGTGTGATCTAGAAATCAAGGGCAAATTAATCCAATGCCTGAGGGAAAACCAGGTTGTCTTTGCCTGGAAGGCTTCCGAGATACCTGGAATCAAGCCTACCTTCTGCTGCCACAAATTGGCAATGTATCCCGGCTCCAAGCCAGTAGCACAGAAGAACAGGAAGCTCGGCCCGGATAGAAGGCAAGCTTTGACGAAGCATATTAAAGAATTGATGGATGTCGGGTTCATAAGGGAAATACAGTATATGACATGGCTTTCCAATGTTGTAATGGTGAAGAAGTCCAACGGGAAATGGCGAGTCTGTGTTGATTACACAGATTTGAATAAAGTCTGTCCCAAGGACTCATATCCGATGTCGAGTATCGATCAACTCGTAGATAACTTGGCTGGTTTCCAATTACTGTCGTTATAATCAGATACCTATGCATCCAGACGATCGAGAAAAAATGGCATTCCGAGGTATCGAAGCAAATTATTGCTACGATGTCATGCCCTTCGGTTTAAAAAATGCTGGGGCAACTTACCAGCGGATGATGAATAAGGTCTTCTCAGATCAGATCGGGCGCAATATTGAAGTTTACATTGACGACATGATCACGAAGACACCGGCAACTGGAGACCATATCCAAGATTTGGAAGAAACTTTCCAGAAGCTAAGGCAACATAGCATACGCTTGAATCCGCTAAAGTGTGCGTTTGGGGTAAGAGCCGGGAAGTTCCTGGGGTTCATGTTGACTCACAGGGGAATAAAGGCAAATCCGGATAAATGTAAAGCTGTTCTGGATATGCAGTTTCCCTCTAATAAGAAGGAAGTCCAACAGTTGACGGGAAGGATGGTGGCCTTAACCCGGTTCCTTCCGAAATCCGCGGAAAAGGCCCTTCCTTTCTTCAAGTCATTGAAGAAAGAAGCCAGTATAGGATGAAACTCGGCGTGTGAAGAGGCTTTTCAGAAGATCAAGACATGCTTAGCTTTACCACCAGTGTTATCAAAGCCAGAGCCTGGCGAAACACTCATCCTCTATCTCTCAGTTGGGGAGGAGGCCATCAGCGCAGTCTTAGTCAGAGAAGTGGGCAAATCTCAGTCGTCGGTGTATTTTGTGAGCCGAGCTCTCAAGAACTCGGAATTACGATATCAAAAGCTCGAAAAAGTGGCTTTTGCTCTGTTCACCACGACAAAGAGGCTTCGCCCGTATTTTCGAAGCCATACCGTTGTTGTACGGACAAATCAGACCATCCGACAAGTGTTACACAAGCCGAATTTGGCGGGAAGAATGATGAATTGGGCCATTCAACTATCCGAGTTCGATATCCAGTATGAGGCCCGTCACGCCATCAAGTCTCAAGCTTTGGCCGACTTCATGGTAGAGCTAACCCCGACATCATCCACCCAGCAGGAGGATAGGGTGTGGAAAGGATACGTCGATGGTTCATCCAATGCTAAGGGAAGCGGAGCAGGGATCATCGTTGAGAATCCCGAGGGCGTGTCCCTTGAACAATCATTGCAGCTTAATTTTCCGACTTCCAATAATCAAGCGGAATATGAAGCATTGATTGCCGGGCTAAAACAGGTCAAGGAGCAAGGAGCGTCGAGAGTCGACGTCTTCACTGACTCGCAGCTTGTCTCAATGCAGATTGAGGGGAGGTATCAAACCAAGGGCCCTTTACTAGCCAAATACCTGGCTAAAGTAAAGGAGATCATGACGGAATTCGATGAAGTAGTAGTCACGCATATCCCAAGAGAGGAGAACGCCCCAGCCGACATATTATCAAAACTGGCTAGTACGAAAGGAACGGGTAACCACAGAACAGTCATCCAGCAGAAGCTCGCCCGACCCGCATGCATCATCGTCATACTGGTCACTGAAGACTGGAGGAGGCCTATCATCAGTTACTTAGAACAAGGGATAGTTCCTGATGAAGGTCTGGAGGCAAAAAGATTAATCTGAGATGCTGCGATGTATGTGATTATTGATGGCGAACTATATCGCCGAGGCCTCTACACCCCACTATTATTGTGCTTAAGTTCAGACCAGGATGAGTACGTTCTCACTGAGATACATGAAGGGATTAACGATCAACATATGGGTGCAAGAGCTTTAGCATTAAAAGCCCTTCGTGCAGGATACTTTTGGCCGACGATGAAGGCAGACGCAGTAGAGCACGTTAAGAGATGTGACAGCTGTCAAAAGCATGCGAAGATATTATGGATCCCTCCATCCGAGCTCAGTTCGATCACGTCACTGTGGCCTTTTTACAAATGGGGCATGGATCTTTTAGGGTCGTTTAAAGCTACGGAAGGCCAAATGAGATGGCTAATAGTGGCCGTTGATTATTTTACCATGTGGATCAAGGCCGAGCCTCTGGCTGCTATCACCTCAGCCCGTGTTCAAAAATTCTTGGAGCAGAGCATAATAGCAAGATTCGGAATCCTTGCAGAAATTGTTATCGATAATGGGACACAATTTGCCGATAGTACATTCAGGACAATGATGACCGGTTTCCACATCAAACATCATTTTGCCTCAATAGAGCACCCACAATCTAACGGCCAAGCAGAAGCAACAAACAAGGTCATTCTCAATGGGTTAAAGAAATGAATACATGAAGCCGGCCCAAACTGGGTGGAACAGCTTTACTATGTTCTATGGGCCTACAGAACCACGACCCAAATAGCTACTGGAGAGACTCCATTCAGAATGACGTATGGCTGCGAAGCCATGATACCTGTAGAGATCGGCCAATCGTCTTGGAGAAGGCAGCACATGTCTCAGATGGAAGATAACAATGTTGCACTCGCTGCCGAGCTGGATTTAATAAAAGAGGACCGCACCGCAGCACATCGCCGAGATTTACACAGAAAATGGAAGTTGGCCCAAAGATTTAACAAAAAGGTGAAGCCGAGATCTTTTAAAGAAGGCGATCTCGTATTACGACGAGCAGACATTAGGAATAAAAATGCCCAAGATGGGAAGTTAGCAGCAAATTGGAAAGGACCGTACCGGGTTATTCAAAATCTGGGGCAATGAGCATATTTGCTAGAGACGCTAGAAGGCAAACAAGTTAAACGGACATGGAATGCTGACAAGTTAAAGAAATATTATAGCTGAAAATGTGCAGCTGAGAAAGTCCATGTGTTTTCCTTTAATTGGCTTTAAGTCCGTCATCGGAATCATGGACGCCATGTGTTTCCCTTTAATTGGCTATTGAGCCCGTCATAGGGATCATGGGAGTTCATTATGTGGTCTTCTTTAGTAGGAATCACAGTAAATTTTTCGTGTTTCTCATTAGTCGATTATGTAAACCGGGAATATAAAACCCATGCAAATCTGTCATTGAGATCATGAACTTATGTAATCTTCGAAGAATATCAATAAAATCCTTATTGTGAGGAATTTATATGTTGTACACAATTTTTAAAAGCTTAGTCGTTGTTTTGTATTATCTCAGTCTTGATCAAGCCGACATAACTGCTTAATCATGGATGAATCATCGGGTATACCGAAAGAATTACATCTATAGATTATGTTATGATATACATTTAACAGTTGCTAAGACGGGAATATGATTCTGAAATGATATTTAAATCCCGACCAATGATTCGGATACGATAATACTTGGCCATTAAAGCCAAAATACGAAGAAAGCAAAACAAGTCAAGGATGGTAAAAGCCGGATAAATTACTTAGAAAAATTGTGCAAGGAATTGTACGCATTGTCAAGAAAAGATAAAATATTCGGAAATTGTCTGAAGAAAGTAAATAAAATTACAAGTAAAACTGGCATCCCGGCCCTTTAATTGCCTCCATCATCTTCCCGGGTTGGATCTTCCTCGGGCGTGTCCATCGAGCTTGGCTCCTCCTTCTCGCTGTCGGAGATAGTCAGCAGCTGGCCATTACCGACGTAGGATTTGAAGTGCATGCCCGTGGTGTTCAGCTCGACGCCTGGGTTCAAGAGGCGAATCTGATCCAGAGTGTTGTTAAACGAGGCTTCAGTAGACCGGGCTACTTGTGACCGAACAAACATAAATTCGTTGTTGGTATCAGCTAATTCCTTATTCTTCTTCTCGTTAAGGGCGAGTAGCTGATTACACCAGTCATGAGCATCATGGGCCACCTCGAACAACGGTTAGATCTTGTTCCAGCTTGGCCATGGCGGATTCCGCTTCCACCTGGGAAGTTTCAAGTTGAGCCCGGGAAGCCTTAAGCTCGGAGGTCAGCTTAGCCACCGACTCTTGTGCTTCCTTGGTCTCGGCCCGAGATGCCTCCCACTCCTTAGCCGAAGTTGCCGCATTTTCCCGAGCTAAGTCCAGCTCATGTTGAAGTCGTCGGGTCTCGTTTTCAAAAGCTTCGAGCTCAGCGGCCACCTTGCAAGCTTTTTTATTTAAAGATGCTAAGCTTCCAATCAAGGTGGCACTCTTCAAGCAAGCCAACTCCATCGAGCTCAGCTCTTCCAGCTCTGGGTCTGAAAAGGGTACCAAGTCAGAATACCTTTTGGGTGCCCGAGCAACTTGAAAAAATTCCCGAGTGACGCCCTTGTCCCAAAGAGATCGGGGCGACAGTTGAATGTGTTCCTCGTGAGACTCGAGCACCAAGGTAGGGGCATCAGCAGAGGCCGGGGCATCCGGGGCAACGTCCGCCATGGGTGCGTCAAAGACGATGACAGGTGCCTCGGCCACGGGAGAAGAGGGCGGATGAGGAACTGAGGAGGCATCCGAAACTGGACCGGCAGGAACCGGGGCTGGATTGGGATCAGCGGCCTTGGCCTTGCCTTTCCCCTCGGACAGCTTTCGCTTCTTCCAAGATTTGAGGGCCACGAGGTGATCAGGTCGGGGAACAGGGACAGAGTCCATTTCGACCGTTGCACAACAACATCAAAGTGAATGTTAACAAGAAAGAATTCAAATTTTCAGTCTTATCTTCGAAAGAAATTTAAACTAACCACACTGAATATAATAAGCTATGGGAGCCAAGCTCTGCGATTCTTTGTACGACAGTATGCGAGCTACAGAGGTAGCATCAGAATTTGACAACCGATGTCGGTTCGATAAAAAGCAGGAGGGAGGTCGTGATGACTGGAAGACCAGTATAATGGGAACTTCCAGGATCCAGAAGAAGAATCAGATGAGTTTGAGAAGAAGGGATGTTGGCCGGGTTTGGCAACAACTTTAAAGAATTTATCTTTAAAGCCCTTGAAGGACTCGGCATATAAGGAAAAAAGCCTACGGTCAGAGTGGCCGCGGTCATTACGACCTCGGAAAGAGGTCCACCCTTTCCTATCGGCTGGCTCTCTTCCTGATTGGCCGGTATGAACAGTGAAAAAAATAAAAGAATAAGGAACAAGTACAAGGAATTTCTAGCTTTTGACATAGAATTTCAAAGGCTTGCATAAAAGCCCAGCTGTTTGGATGAATTTGGGAAGGGGCGACTTGCAGATGGTCTAACACCCGCATTTGGAAGTCGGAAAAGGGAAGACGAATTCCCAATCGAGTAATTATATCCTTATAAAACAAAAAGAAGTCAGGATCGTCCCCTTCCCGGGTAGAGCAAATGGGCTCATCCAAGCGGGGAAGGCAGACATGGAAGCCTTCCTGAACCCCGAGAGGGAGTAAAGTAAGCTTTCAGAATCCAGCACCGAGGTGTTACGCAACACCTCGTGGGTAACCCAGGGATACCTACCTGTTAAGGCAGGAGAGAGAGTTTGAGAATGAGACCCGATCGAGGATTCCTCAACAATTCCCGTATGAGATGAGTCCGTAATTACCTACGACAATAAAGAAAACAACAATTAGTAAAGTACCTGGAGGATGAACCATCAAGGGGCTAAAATTTGACGAGGCCCGGGCCGGTACGGGGGAATCTTCAACAGAAGTCGACACACCGACCCTACAATCTAACCTGCTTATTGGTGTATTAGTCTCTTTTGGGAGGGGCTTAGGAACCATGATGGGATTATGTCGGCACCGGTCCAGTAGGGCATCAGCCTGTTTATTGAAATCCATATTTGCCAAGTATAAAAATTCATCAACACATTTTGAACAGGGTTCAGATCGGGTTTCAAACTGTGGTTCAAGTATAGGGCTGTTTCTAGAATTGACTGAAGGGGCACTACTTGAAAGAATGGGAGTCCTGGGGGGAACCCTAGATTCTGAGGAAAGTAGTACAGACCTTTGATGTGATGATGACCCTAACCTAGAGGACCCTAATCGAGAAGGATTGGGAGGTCTGGGAATTGGGGCTTTTGAACTTCCAGGGTTAGAGGAAGCCCGAAGCATGGATTTTTTCTTCTCCTCTTCGGAAAGAGGAACACCAAAAAACCAGAATGTAGAACGAGGGGAAACCGTTCTGCGAATCCTCGCTTCTTCCTTAGGTGTGTACTTCATGGTATGGATTATACTGAAGATGCACAGGAATGCAGAGAATGCACAGGAATTGGGAACTACGGGAAGCAAAAGGAATATGCAGGCAAATGTTGACACTCGAGGTTCATGCGAAACAAGATTAAAAGCAAAAAACTAAAATGGCTGTAAGTAAAAGAAGAGTACAGAAGAAAAAAATACCTGGAATGAATAAAGGCTGATGGAAGGAGAAGCGACAACGAAGAATGAAAGGTTTAGATGAGACGCAAGGGAAAGTGAGAACGCAGAAGTTGCAAAGACGAAAGTGAAATAAGGCACCAGAATGAAATGAAACGGAAAAGCCACATAAAGCAAAAAGAGTAACCGCCAGAATTCAAAAGATGTGGAGTAATAACTGTGTGGAAGGTCATGGAAGGGGCAGAGATGTCATTGTCGCAAAAGAAAATGATTAAAGCGTGCAAAGAAATGACATAGTTTAATCGACAAGACACGTGGCAGTTAAGGAAGAGAAGTCGTTCCATTTCTCGATGTTCATAGCTTTTCAGGCTACTTTGAAGAGACAAGAGATAGCTCAACACTGGCATTGGTTGGAAATTACTTGTGAAAACTGTCAGACAGGTCGATTACCTTGGCAAGGGGCAAACTACAAATTTTACCTCGGCTCGGATTCTCTAAACCTGATCGGTTTCATTATTGATACATCCCGGTCACCCAGAATACTAGATGACCGGGCTGAGGGGCATCTGTTACGGATAAAAGATATATTATCCTTTATCTTACTAATTCAACGGATAAAAGATATATTATCCTTTATCTTATTAATTCAAATATTTAAACTTCCAATAACCCATTATTATAACCACCAGAGAACAGAAGATATGCTATCATAACCGCTATCTTTCAGTTACCCATATCTCCGAATATCCCGGTAAAAGATAGTGGGCTTCAACCGTCTATCATCAGGGTCCAGGTTAGAATCCTATAAATAAAGCATACACCATGGTGAAAGGTACACACAATCCTGACTCTCTCTTTCCATTCACACGGCACACACTGCACGCCAAATCGTGTTGTGAGTTACTGCTGCTGCTGTGATCTTCTTCTTCCTTAAGTTGCTTCAATTTCATAAGCTTCTTAAGAGAGAGAGCCTGATCCTACATAAAATCATCCAACACTACTTGTTGGACATTTCTGTTCTCCTTGAGCAGAACAGTTACCATCTCTTGAATGATGGCGTCAACCCTATTAAAATTTCCTTGGGCAGTATAAATCGAAGCCATAATTGTGTAGGCATATGCATTTGGTTCAACCCCAACCTTAACCATATGATTCCACACATAGAGAGCATCATCATAGAGTTTTCCCTTTTCAAGAGCACTCAATAAAGCCCCATATGATATTATAGTGGCTTTTCACTATTTTCCACCATTCTCTTGAATATTTGCACAGCCGCAGTAGTTTCTGAAGCCTTAGAACAGGCCACAAGAATTGCATTCCATTGCCTACTTCCAAGTTTTAGGCCTTTATCCTCCATCTTGTTCAACAACTTAACACCCCATCTCCAAATTCCCTTCCTCTTGGCTGCACCGAGAAGAAAATTGAAGTGAGAGACTATCAGTTCATATGACAAGTTATTTGGTTTTGGCCCTTTGTCCAATAAATCTTCATATATCTCCAAAGCTGCCCACCATTTCTTTGCTTTTCCCATCAACCAAATTGCATGGTTGCAGACAAACAAGCTGATCTTATCATACCTTTCTCTTATCCGGGTGTATAGCTCTTTCACAACAATGTAGTGATCTTCACGGGTACAAGCCCATGCAAGCTGCTCAAGATCAGCCTACGGTAGTGGAATCCCAGCATTATCCATATCAAAAAGAAACTTCAACACATTGTTGTTCAAGTTATCACGACTAACAAGACAACAACGCATTACTTGATAACAAACACGGATCGTGAACTTCTCTATCTTCAAGAATTCTTTCTCCCAATCTTCTCCATCATCATCTTTTCCTGTTTCACCTTGATGGTATTTTTCCCTAAAATCAGAAATTTAGAACTCCATTGCCATCTTCCATCCTCCGATATGCCAACAAGGCTTGTGAATAGGATACAGGGGATGGAGTAAGGTCATTCCTACGGATCTCCTCAAGCATATTGAGAGCTTTGTCACATTCTCCTTTTCTCCTTTCTCAATGTAAATTGCCATCAAGGTGTTATATGTCACAACATTATAGGCAATTCCATCTTCGGCCATTTCATTAAGAATAACTTCCATTTCTGCAAATTGACCAGATTGTTTGACTACACCTAATAGACCGTTATATATGAAAAGGTTGGGGCCAAAAGAGCCATTGGTTTCTCTATCTTCCTCCTCTTCATCCAGTTGAAAAGAATCAATGCAGAATCCATTTTCTTCTCTTTACTAAATCCACTGATTATCGTCGAAAACACCTGCAGGGGCAATTCCCCCTTGTCCATAAGAATCTCCTCCACGTCCTTTACTGTCTTCACGGTCTACAATCTCAAGGCAAGTGCTCTCACATCAACCTTACCATCACACTCTTCTTCACCACCTTCCTTGCTATTGTCATCACCATGCATTTTTACTTCACAGTCACTCTCCTGAACTTGATCCAATTTCAAAGACTTTACACACTCCAAGTCACCATTAACCGATACATCATTAGAATCAGTCTGCTCCTCGACTAATTCACTCCCACCACTTTCCTTGCTATTGTCATCACCACGCATTTTTCCTTCACAGTCATTATCCTTAACTTGATCCAAATTAAAAGAGTTTACACACTCCAACTCATTGTTAACTGATGAATCATCAGAATCAATATTCTCCTCAACCAATTCACTCCCAACTTCCTCATCCAGTGCCCACCCGAAGGGTGGAGCAAAGTATCCAACATGACTCTTGTGTGGCTTCAAAATGATACAAATTTTGGGTTTAGAGAATCCCAACAAAAACCCACATCCCAAATCCAACTTTGCAAGTCCAGAAAAGACCACAGTCTCATACGCTCTTGAACATTGAAAAACACTAACTTTTGCACTATGAGAAACAGAAAAAAACAATGCCCAGTTTCACCCTCCTTCTCCTATTCAGATTAGTAACACCAGAAGGGCCTATTTCAAAGCGAGGAACCACCAAGTGGTTAACTTTGAAGGGCCAAGTGCTAATCATTTCTCAGAAATTTGAAGCCAAAGAGGAAAACCCACTTTCAAATAATTAGTCACAGGAATAATTGAGGAAGTAGCATAAGATGGGTTCTAAGTTCTTACCTTCTTCCACTGACTGAGGCTCGTTCCAATCAGTTGAAAAATGGTTACTAAGGGCAAGGTTGCTTTGTCACAACCATTCGTTTGTGGAGAATCAAATGGATAAACTGAGTATAAAAATAAAAGTTATCTATACAGTAATCTATACAGTAATAAAAGAACATTTTTTTGGACACCTGTCCTCCTCACATTCAATCTCAGCTTCGGTAGCCACCTGTCACGCCCACCAGCTCTCTCAGCTTCGTACTCCAAGTGTCAAACTCACAGGCTATCTTAGCTCCCACACCTCCTAAACTCTACTACCCTCAGCTTTGTTGAGTTCAACGAGCAACCTTTAGCAAATCCGAACCGTGCTCCAAGATTTCAAATTTCTTCTTCATCCTCCACTTATTTTCCTTCATCAATCAGACAATTTCTCTCTACCACGTCTCAAATGCTGACATTTCTAGTTAATCCTCACCTACTATTCTTCCTTCACATGGTTCGTTTCTCAGTTGCTCTCTTGTCTCTATCATCCATTTTCACTCACCTAAAACAACAGTTCGTTTGGAAAACCCTAAAGCTTCACCGATGCACCGTCGGCGTTCAAGGGCCCTGCGTTGCACTGCTCGATTTTGACGCTAAGGTTTTCATGAAGGAGAAGATTAACCTTGCTAGACATAAATTTGCATCTCACACAACAGCGTGTTCTCTTTCTTTGTGTTTCACTTTGCTTTTGCTATGTGGGTTTTTTTTTCCAGGTGGAATTGAGGGTGGTGGCAAGGGAGAGCACTACCACCAGGTGCTACCACTTTTCCTCTGTTACGCTATTACTTTCGGAATCACCATTTTCGTTACCTTCGTTGTTTCTGCTACTTTAGTTGTTGGGCTTGTGTGTGGTAACTCCTGTGGTCATATTTGGTGTGTGATCTGTGCTTCCGCTCTGTCTCTCTCTTTCTCTTCCTTCATCCATCTCCTTCTCTTTGCTATTATGTTTTCTAATGTTTCTCTGTTTGAAATTTTCAGAGACCATGGCCAAGAGCTCCTTCAAGCTTGAACATCCCTTGGGTACTCTTTTTCTTCTTAATCTTTTTTTTAATATTTTTTTACTCTGCAATGTTTTTTTGTGGCTTTATTCATGATTCTTTTCGTTGCCACACACAAACACTGAAACAAAACTGGTCACATGTTTTTTCACTCAACCCTTGTGTTTAGTAGGGTTTGTGCATAATTAGTACAGTGAAAACCTTTGTGACTTAATTGTATTGCTAACATTTTGATTCTTGGAACTCAATATCGATGCCTTTTGGATTTTGTAGAAAATAAAAATTATGGCAAAGGATAATTCATCTAAATGAAAATCTAATTGATTGTGATTATTTATTCTAAGACAATTTCAAAAGGACCTTTTGCTTATTCTCTGTACAAATAGAATACTGAATATGAATATTTATTTCTTTTATGCCTCTTTCTCTATGCAATGATGATACTGACTTGCCTGTTAGGGCTTACTAATGGCTACCTAACCAGTGTATTGATGATTCTGATTCTGAAATTGTAAAATTGCAGCATGCAGAGACTGGTGAGTGTATTATTCTTAGTTTTTGGTGTAGCTGCTGGGTCTGTTATAGCTTGGTTTTGGGTCATCTGACCAAGCAATTTGTGTTAATTTGGGGACTTTGATATGTGGTTTCACTCAATCAGAAGTCAAAATTGGGATGAATTTCCTTAATTTGTTTCCTGCAATTGTGAAAATTTGTAAGCTTTTATATGTTGATATAATACAGTTATTTGTCAATTCTAATGCGCTGTTGTCGTTGAACTGTCTAGAGTAACAACATAATAAATTTTACAATGTATCGAAGTTAACAAAAAGGGAAGTTGAAATAAGCACCCACAGCCTTCTGAACAGCCTCGTTGGTCACTCTTGGAGAGGACTTCCTTGAAGCCTGAGCTGCAGCATTAGCAGAGAAGAAGGCCTGAAAATGAAACCATAAGATATTTTTCATTAGTGAATCGTGTGATGAAACAAATAGGAATTTGCATATTTTATTGTCATGGTTCCAAAATTAATCAGGAATTTTAAACAGGAAATTGCATATTTATAATTACCTTTCAAATTTCAATTGGCTAGTAATAGAACAATAGCAATAATGTCATGTAAAAGGAAATTCACCTCGGGGTTTTGACCAAAACAATGCATTAGAACTTGGTACTCCTTAAGATCTCCAACTGGTGTGGATGTGGCATGTGCATTTATGTAATTCACATCCTCTTTTGATACTCCAGACTAAGCTAATGCCTTTTCAATGCACAGTATAACACCAACCCCTATTTGAGGTGGAATAAAGAAAGCATAAGCACAAGTGTAAGCCTGGAATGATCTGCAGGGACACATAGCTATATTCTAAACAAAGCACATAATTATTAAAAAGCTATATCAACATGAGCCGGAATAAAAAACATTCACTCCAGAACCATAATGAAAATGTGGCAGGGTGTATATAGTTAATCTCTTTGACTATTACGAAAAGACCTTCCTCTGAGTGGATATGAAGAAGTATGCTATGATGATCTAGAGAAATGTGTGGTTTCTGAACCCATTGAGGTGACCCAAGAATTTCGCTATTTCGATTTTGCTAGTCCTTGGGAACAGCGTAGCAACGAATAATTCAGAATCAGAATAGGTCCAGACTGCAATTGTCATGATAAAAGTGTATAATTACATTCCAGTGCTTTTTTAAGATGATAGGAAGAAAAGGGTTATTGGCCATCTAAATCACACTAAGAATTTGTAACATTATTACAAAGGAATAACACAAGTTATAAAACATGAATATGAATACAGAAAATCCACATTCACATTAAAGTGAACAGAAAATCATACATACACCAAAACATGCCTTTTAGCAAAATTTAGATACGACAATGACTGCAGACTGTAATTACACACCAAATGACAAATGATACCCACTTTCAATCAGCTATCTATATAAACTTCAATTATGTAGTTCACAAACTAATTAATAAAAAAGCCCTTCCAAAGACAAGCAGCAGTGATGAAGCGAAAACTGCTTCCATGGGCAGCAAACTATGTTCATTTCCACTTCCACTTCCTCCATTTTCTATTTCTAGGACATGTCATGCACAAATACAAGATGCACTTGCATTTCTAGACAGAGCATCAGGTTCACAATTAAAGCACTGATTTTTCAGAATTCAAACTGATATGCTACAGAAATAGAAGCTTGGGCATCCATATGAATGAGAGAGCTGGAACATAGCACAAATCAATGAAAGCTAGACCAAGGATATGCAGCTTTAAGCTTTTACATTATTAATTTATTATCATAAAATAACTCCCAACAATTAAGCAAGAATATTTAACCACCATGAAAATACCAGTTAAAATATAAATTCATTATGAAAACACAGATGTGCAAATATGTCTTACTTCACATTTTAGACCTAGAAAATGATTGACACAGAACAAATGATTTATGTTTTTAAGATAATATGAATATAAAGGGCTTTAAACATTTAAGATTTTACCATCAGGACATGGCTCAGTCACATGATATGCATCACAGGTGAAACTTCCCTAGCCCTCTGGTACCATGGAGTTTTACAAAGGAAAACCAAAATATCAAAGTAGTGGTAATAAAAGGTATCAAAATAAAAATAAAAACATGAAACAATATCATATCATAAGTAGGAAAGAAAATGAAAAAACAATGTTCAGATTGCGTTAAAAAGATGAACATATACTATAAAAAAATCAAGTAGAAAATTACAGGGATGCACTCAATAATAAGGTAGCAATTTTTCTAGATAATTTATTTTTCCACATAAGTATAAAAGAGATAGGAACGGGCTGAATCAATTGCTACCAATTTTTGCAAAGCAATAGAAAAAGATCAGACAGGAAGCAATTTAGAGAGAGGAAAAAATCATACCTTTTTTTTTTAAAGCGAATCAAGCACATACCACAATTTTTTGTATACAACTTGTTAAATTGAAAAGAATATCATATCAGAAGTGAGAAAAGAGATGTCGAAGCAAAATTCATGACGTTAAAAAATGAACATATATATGAAGCAATTTTTTACAGAGCAGTAGAAAAAGATCATAGTAGGAAGAAATTTTTGAGAGAGATAGAAAAAGACCATACCTTTTTGAAGAGGAGCATATTGAGCGCTGCGGGTTGTGCTTGCGGGAAGCTGAGGTCTTTCATAGGCAGCTTTTCAATTTCAAAATTTTAATATGTTATTATATCAGAAGAGAAGAGCTCAGCGCCAAGCATCAGAAGAGTAAAAAAAATTGAAGAAGCATGAGAAGATGATAGACAGATAATAGATTCAAATCAATATTGATTTATTTTGATTAATTATTCAATTGAAAGAGACTTTTATTTTCTAATTTATTAATATTTTACAAATAATATTATTTATTAAGACTTACATTTATCTTTGGAAAAGACTTATAATAAAAGAACGTTGTCTAGCCACATTTCATCTCCACAGCCATCCTCAGCCCATTTTTCTGATGTGTCAAGCCCACATTCATTTTCAGCTTCTTCCAAAAAAAATTGCCACAGAAGAGCACAACGTGAATCTCAGCCCATCCTCAGCTTTTACCTTCTTCTAAAATTTCAAAATTTGAAATTTGAATTCAGATTTGTTACCTGCACACATCCGCTTTGTGTCTCTCTTTCTCTTCTTCCTCAAATTCCTCTCCTCTATTTTTCTCTTTCTCTTCCTCTTCCTCCATTTTCTCCTCTTTTTTTTTCTATCTTATCTTTGTCTTTCTTCCTCACCGCACCTCCACTGCCGTCCTCTACCTCACTGCACTACGGTCCCTTCTCTCTTCCTCTTCCCATCTCCTCTATAAATAGCAAGATCTTTTTTTTTTTTGCTTCAACTTTTTTTTTTGTTTTTATTATTCTTCTCATTTTTTTTTTGGTGATTGACGGTTAACATAGAACCCAAAGCTTAAAAATTTCGCAGGAATTTACATAGCATGTTGGAAAGGAAGGGAATGGTGCCTTGGGAATTAGGATGACTCTTCTCGGATCAAACATAACAAGCGAAGTTTGCATCACTTTTCTTTTTCTCTTATTTATATTTTTTTCATTTTTCTTTCTTCATTTTGGGTTTTGATTCTACATCTACTGATTTTTTTTTTATATTTCCTCATTCAGCGAAGTTTGCCCTGGTAATTCTGCATGATTTTTATATTAGAAATTGCATGATAGGAAGTCTATATCTATTATTTGCGAGAAACAATTCTGCATAATTATTTCACTTTCTTCCACCTTCAATTTTTTTTTGTGAGAAACAATTCTGCATAATTATTTGTGCTTTGTGAAAAAAAAAAAAAATAATAGCAGGAGAAGGTCATTAAGAGGTTTTTGGTTAGGAACATTGTTGAACAGGCTGCAGTCAAAGGTGTGCAGGAAGCCTGTGTCTATGAACATAATTGTTTAATTCGTTATTTATTTCTTTTCAGGAAAATTTCACATCTGTTTATGTTGTTTATTTGGGTTTTCTCTTAATTGTTTATGTACAAAATATAGACTTCCAAAACTCAATCTGAATATGCAGTACTGTGTTTTATGTGTTTTCTAGAACTGTTGGGGCTAAAATGAATTCCTCTTTCACCACTTGAGTATCTAAAAAGGATAGATCTTTCAAGGTAAAGAATTATAGACCTATAAGCATAGTCTCTGGCTTTTACGAGTTTATTCTTAAGGTCCTCTCTACGAGGCTGAGTGATGCTTTGTCAAATATTTATCCACTCACAGCTTGTACAAGTAGCCAAGTAGACTTTCTTATCAGTGAGTATATGCCAAGTACTACAAAGCCATGTAACAGGTTTGAAAACTGAGTTGAATGCTATTACCTTGAGCATTGCTATATTGCTGGATATAGCATAACACCTGCAGCCTGAAATGAATATGTTCTTTACTGGCTAAAGAGAATAAAGCCAAGTACTCTTAACTTTAATTGGCATCAGTTTGTGTTAGTAGTTTGTTTATTTCAAAGTGGTGTGCTGTATGAAACTCCTATGAACATATTCTGCTCATGCTACCAATCTAAACTATAATTTTTTGTTTTCCAGTCAAAAAGGGCACTTCAAGGGGATGCTTTTTCACCACGTAATTAAGCACTATGTGATTCAGGCAGGTCATAACAAAGGGCCTGGAGCTACTGAAGATTGGAACCTGTTAGCAAAGAAATACGAAAGGTTGTTTTTGTTCTTTTGTTTTCTGCAATTTGGTGTTTATAATAATATCCTAGGACCATTGGTACATGCCTGGCACTTCAGAACTATCTTTTTAGCTGCTAATAGTTTATTGAGTTGAATGTATTGTTGACCAGAACTGGATTCTTATGAAAGGATATTTATGCATTGGTAAGGCATTTATAATTTACTCTATTAAATTTTTTTACTCCAAAATATTTCCTTTATATTTTTCACTATTTTTTTTTCATCATGGAATAGGAATCTGTAATTTGCTTTCACATTAGTGGTTGTGGTTAATTGTAGTTTCTGCTTTGCTGTGATTTTTTGTTCCTTTTTTTTTATATTCTTTGTATGTGTATTGTGTCCCCTTTGCACTAAGATGCTATTACTCGATTTCATTCAGTCTGTGCAATAGTATGTTATATATTTTTTTCCTTTTCTCCCAGGTTTAGTAATGTTTGTTAGAATTTGGAAGTAAGCTAGGTATATTGTGTGGCTCTTTTTTGAGATTTGCATTGATGATGTGGTAGCTTTGCTGTCATATCAATGTAGTCACATGATCTCATCCATTGACTAAATCAGCTTCTTTTTTTTTCCCTATTTTGATAGCACTCTGCACACCAGCTAGAGAAATCTTTTTTATACCTTATCATCTCTCTAAAAACAGAACTGCATAGAAAACTTAGAAGAGCATGGTTTGAGCTTATTTGAAGAGATGAAAACAAAGAAGCAATGTAAGCCAACTAGGCATTTAGAAAGCTTTATAAGGATATCTAAAGAAACTAAGGTAATATATCTTCTTTATTACAAATTCGGTTATTAAACAGTCACACACCAGCACTTACTTGGCCTCAAATGTGGGGTTTTGCAGCTTGGACAGATGCATAGTTTCATAGCTCAATGGTCCTTTTAATTTTTTGTTCACCCAAGTAAAATTTCAATCCTTTTTATTGTGGTTGTATCACATTATCACTTATGTTTCTATCTTTTATTTTCATTTGACTGACTTCACAGGAAGACAAAATCATATATCATTTTCATTTGAAGGTTGAAACTTGAAGTGTTTGGTTTTTTATTAACCTGTTCCAAAGGAGATGTGCTGTTTTTTAAAAAGTTTAGGATAAGGTGTGGCCTTTTAGTTTTACTTTTGAAATTGTTTATTGGATAATTCATGATGCTAAACAAAAAATATGGTTAAAGAACTTAGAGATAGATTCATGAATTTCTGCTCATTTATTGGGGTAGGTTGATGACTTAATGTTTATCTGTCTCTATTTGAAGTTGAATATTGTCATACGGAATCAGCCTGATCCCCCTTCCTAGGATTATCCATTTATCTTTATGAGTTATGACCTTATTAAATAGATACAAAATAAAGAGACTACTTTTAAACACGTAAATAAAAATATATTTTTAAAAGGATTTTTAATAGGCTTAAAATTTATTACATAATTTGAATTTTAGTCCGTATATTATGTAAAATAAATATTTATTTTATATAATTGAAATTTATTATAAATAAACATTTTTTAAATAAGTAAATCATATTTTTATTTATAATAAATAATTTAAATTACGATATTAAGTTATTTTAATTATTGAAATTTAAAAATAAATTATTAAAGTTTAATTTAGAGTTAAAGATAAAACATGACAGAATCAAAGGGTAAGCGATTATGAGAGAAAAAATTTGAGATGCCTGATAGAATATTCTTTTAATGATCAGTTATGGCATGATGGTTTTAGTTGTGACCCACTTTCACTGCTTCTCATGATCTCATCCATTGACTGCATTTTTTTTTTTTCTTCTCATTTGTCTTTCCATGTTCCATCACTTCAACAATATAAACAAATCTTGCCAAAATATATTGCTTCCTATTAGTTGTTAGTTACTAATCTTCACTTCATCCCGTTTCGTCCATTCCCTCAATTACCATAATCCTCTGTCTTATATCTCTCTTTTTCTCTTTCTTTTTTATTTTACCCCTCCACCCTATAATTAGAACCAAATTGCATTTTCTCGTGCTTGAGTTGAGTTCTCTTTCATTCCATCATAACCTTTCCAACCTTACAAAATTTTCATACTTTTCCTTCTCCCTAAAATGGGCTTTGATCATTATGTCATTTGTGGTCAAAGACTTGGCTTCGTTTGCATTTATCTTCTGTTTCTGATTATTTCAAGCTTTGATTCAGAAGGGTTTGGTTGTTGAAGGTAAATGAGTAATCTTTAAGGCTTCCAAGTGCTAAGTATGTAGAAACCAACTCTAACTAACTATAACATTTTTCTCTTTGTTCTAACAGGTAGAAAGACTCAAAAACTAAGTCATTTTCACCAGGTAAAATTTGGGTTCCCTGTAAAATGTTTCATGTTAATTTGCTTGCGACGAGGAAATATTAATTTTTACCTGGAATTTATGATTTATGCAGACAGTAAATGAGGATAAATTTATGCTGAGGCCACGAATAGGCTCAAGGCCAGCAAAATTTGAGAGAAGGTGTAGGTCATGTGAGCACCGTGAAGCAATTTAGGTACACTACCCACAAACCCCCAAGCGCAGAACCAAAAGAAAAACTCTTCAAAGTTTTCTTCAATTGCATATGCCAGGGTCGGTGGCAGTTCCAACTACAAGCCCACGAGTTGGAAGTGCAACTGTGGGAACCTCAGAATCCAATTGTACCAACACTTAGTTCTTTTATATATAATCAAGGATATCAATTTGTCAATTCTGTACATGATTATTATACACTCTTAAGTGATTCTTTCTTTTTCTTTCTTTGGAACAAGCTTTCATCTAATTTATTTTGTACTTAATTATATCATAGCCCCCAGATGCTATCCTTTTCATAGCTTTGTTCTGTTCTAACCATTAAACAGATCGTTGGCAGCTTTAACTCCATTGCATGGTTGTTTTAAGTAATCATTTAGGTTATCAACTGGCAAATAGCAATAAATAATTAAACATGGTTGATTTATTGTGTTAATTGTTTCCAACATTTTGGGTACTATTGAAAA
Source organism: Glycine tomentella (assembly GCA_007407185.1). Lineage (NCBI taxonomy): Eukaryota > Viridiplantae > Streptophyta > Magnoliopsida > Fabales > Fabaceae > Glycine > Glycine tomentella. The sequence continues at coordinate 51,487 of PYAF01002506.1, read as the reverse complement.
TGCAAATGGGGTGTGCTACATTAACTTTCAGCTGAAGAATAAAAGAAGAATTAGATATTATGAGTTGATTTTTTTTATAATAAAAAATAAAAAATCACCTAACATGTCTCAGCAATGACCAAGTGGTTAAAGTCTACAAGCAGAGTACACTTGATTTTGAAAACCCAATGCCACATTGCCATGCCCTGCTGTTCTCTCTAAATTACACTTTACTTTTTTCTTATTTCTTCTCTTACTTTTGTCTCTCTTTCTCGGATCTCTCTGCCATTTCGTACGGTATAGTTCACTCAACTCCATTTCCATCTTCATCTTTGATATCACTTTCTTCTTCTTTTATGATATAAACTACAATTATCAAGAAATAATTATTCTCTATGCCAACATCAGTGAACTGTTACGGGAAAAAAAATTTTAAAAAAAAATTACACAGTTACATATCAAACAATCAACAATATTTATTTTTATTAATTATTTTAAAATTTTCATCGTATAAAATAATGTGTGAATAATAGTAAAATGAAATGGTCATACTTTAAAAAAAAATTATAGTGGATAAATAACAGTAGAATGAAATGGTGATATTTTAGAAAATAAAAAAGTTATAGTTTTATTATTTAAAATTACTTATTATAAGAAAATAATTTATAAATACTAAAAATTTTAAAGTTAGAGTTATAGATTCGATTTAACTATTAAAAATAATTTATAAAAAAATTATTGTTACAAGAAAATTTTAAATTACTTATTTATTATATTATAATTTAAATTATTTTTAATTTGATTTTTTATATTAAAAATTACAATAATCAGTTACAG
>PYAF01002506.1:32169-46261 GCA_007407185.1 Glycine tomentella | reverse complement strand
TGTCCTTTTATATATTTGCTTTGATTTATAATCATTGACAATTATTTATTTAAATTTTTAATGTTATGTAAATTTGGGTAATATGAAGGAAAACTTTGATTTTCAGGGGAGGGTATAGCTTGTATCTTTTCTTTGACCTAGCTTATAGTCAAAACTTTGTTGGCTTATCTCATGTCTCTCATGCTTCAAGCCATCTTTGTCATGCTCTTGTTTATATTAGGATGCACTCATAGCAGTAGTTCTTGTATTGTGTTGCTTATCTTTATTTATATATATATATATATATATATATTATAATTATCTTTGCTGATAAAAATAATAATAAATATTTTGATAATTTGATATGTCAAAATTTTTGGCATAGACTAAATATATTTTCTGGCTCCGCCACTGGTTATAAGATAATCAAACTGAAAATTAATTTAAATTACTTTATCAATAATTTCATAAATAATTGTAATTTTTTTAATACAAATATACAAATATAGCGGAGCGGAGCAAAGCTACCCGTACGTATGCGCACGGGTTCAAAACTAGTTAAGATTATATAAATAGATCAGAGTAGTTACAGATTAAACCGAAAAGAGTAGAGTATTATATTAACCATTTTTAAAAAATTATCGTTATGTTAATTTATCAAAATAATTATTATTCCGTTTTTAAAATTTATATTCATTTGCTATAAATTTGGTCTCTCTTTAATTTTTAATCCATTATTATTTGGTTTCTTTACTTTTTTTTATAATTTTAGTGCTCAGATTTAAAAAAATATATTTAATCCTTAATTTTTTTATATGTTTTTTTTACATTTTAATTAATTAAATTATTTTTTATGAAACCATAAATGAATTTGTTAGATCTAGGTTCAATTAGACGAAATAAAATAAATAGAATACATGCAAAATTGACAAGGATCAAAATTGATGCAAAAAGCTAAAAATGATAACCAAAAATGACTATGGATAAAACTGTGATAGACATCATAGATATGACATTGACAATAGAGAATTTAAAATATTTGTTTGTCTATTTTTTTTGGGGGGGTTTGGCCCAAATCCTTTTTCTTAGCAACTGGGGTTGGACCCTAATTGCACCCTAACTTTCAAAATAGGGTTTTCGAAACATTGTATATTGGCGGCTTAGGGAGTGAAGTAGATGTTTTTATTGTGTTTATTTTAGTTTTTGCAGCTATGCGTACGTAGCTTCCTTTGTTTTAGGATTGGGACATAACCCTTGACCTATTGATGTAAATCTATTGTTTTGGTGTTTTCTTATTTCTTTCTTTTTATTCTTCTCTTATTAATTTGTTTATGCAAAACCCTTAACTACCATTTTTCATAATATGGAAGTACCAAGTGAATCTTACTCTTGGATCTATAAGAGAGGAACTCATGTTCTAAGTCACGACAGCAGATTAAATAATAAGAGGGTAAAATAAATTAGTAAAAAACATAAAGAAATGGTCTAATTGAACATAGCTACATGAAAATAGAGATAGAAATTTCCTTATATTAATTTGTCTTCAAAGATAATTGACAAGAATATTGAAATAACAAGATTAGATTAATAAGAAGTCTTAATGTCTAACCCCCATTCTAGGAAGTCTACTAAATTTGAATTGATCCAATTTAATTATTGTAAAATCATTCGTAAATGTTTTTCTCTATATCAATTCCATTTCAACTTCTTTTCCTTTGTTTAATTTATTTTAAATTGTAATAACTACAAATTTAATTACACAATTTTTGAGAAGAGAACGATAATCTATCACTAGAGAAGATGCACTTTTGGTAGCATATCAAAGCACCTTCCTTCATTGATTTTGAATTTAAAAGAATCTTCTTGTATACTCTTTTTCTCTCTTTGTTTTTAGTCTTTACTCGCACTCTTAAACCAATTTTAAGCTAAAAAGAAAAATCGTCGAGTAACTTTTGATTTATTTATTAATTTTTTATTCTAAAATTTACTTTTAAAATAGTTCTAAATTAACCAAAAGGTAAACTATGCTTTTGGTTCCAAAACTTTTTCGAATTTTCACTTTTAGTCCTTGAACAAAATTTTGATTAGTCTTAGTCCCTAATGTTTTAGTCTATTTATGTTTTTGGTCCTTATTATTAAGTGTGCTTTTAAATATGAAAACAATATGAATACACACAATAACTAAGAGAGGGTGAATTGGTTTAAATTTGATCTTTTTAAAATCTTTAGAAAATCAGAGTTAATGGATCTTAATCACAATTAGATCAAGAATGCTTCTAATAAATCAAATCACTCAGTCTAAGAAAACAATTGCAAAAACTTAACTTTTTGAGTAATAAAGAATTCACTAAGAGTCACTGATCAAGATAGCTAGAGGAGATTAAAGAATAGATATCAACACAAGAATTTAAACTAGTTCGCTTCTCAAGAGAAGCTACATCCAGTTCTTCTAATCAACACTAGATTAGAGTTCCACTATTCACAAATTTCAGTTCTTACAAGCTTTACAACAATCACCCTTTATCAACCCTAGATAAAGAACATAAATTTAAAATACTATTAGAATCCTAGTGATCAAGACATAGAGAACCCTTCTATATTTTTCCCTCTAGAGAAACCCACTCTAGAAAAAGCTTAAAGAATCCTTTGTAATAGTTACAAATAACCAAAAATTCATAAACGAATTTACAAAAAGAATTAATGGAGAGAGACAACTTGATGATCCAATGAATATGAATGAATATGATTTACCAATCAGAGTTGAAATGCAAAACAAGTTTCAAAATTTTCTCTCCAAAAGCTTCTTTGTAATCTTGCCCAAGAAATCTTTCAATACACCATGAAGATTTAAAAGTGTGAGACAAGAACTTTTGAACTCAAAGTATCATTTCTCAATTTCAGAAGACTTATGAAAACTTTGAAAATTTCGTAGTCAAGTATTGTATCTTTCAGAAAAACTCACAAGCTATTTATAACCAACTTCTGTAACTAAATGTAATCGATTTAATTGCTAAAGTAATCGATTAATTTAACTCATGTAATCGATTAAACTTCCATATAATCGATTAAAATATTCTTAGCACAATCTAGAAAAGTTTTACGAATAATGTAATTGATTAAAATGAGTTGTAATCGATTAAACCAGTCATGCTTAGTTTTGAAACAAGCTTATGTAATCGATTACGATTGAATGGTAATCGATTAGGGCAGACATGCATGTTTTGTGTTTTGTGTTGTGTAATCGATTACGATATGTTTGTAATCGATTAAAGTGTTCATCATGGCTTTGTGATAGATTACACAAGCTAGTAATCGATTAAAGCAGTCACATTTTGTTTTCCAAAACCTTAACCATGAGAAATCAATTTCATTATGGAAACATGAAAACCTTTGTGCTTTAATATAATCATGTATGCATGTTAATGATTATGTTTATGCAATGCAAGGATCATAAGATTAGCCTCTTAACCATTTAACAAATTACAAATGCCCTAGCATGTGAAAAGCTAAAATCTTTCTTCTAAGGCATAAGCTTCATCCTTGACTTGATCATCTTCCAGCTCCCCCTATATCCAACAATCTCCCCCTTTTTGGCTTTGAACATGCCAAATATCAATTGAACATTTGTTAACCTTTAAGTGCTTTGATGGATAAATGATAGGAGTCTTATGCTTGATAGCCTGAAATCAAATCAACCTTTTGCCAAGAGCAAGTATCAAGTAAGCTTGCATAAACATAAATCATTCCTTAAATTTCTCCCCCTGACTTAGGTAATTTTACATAAGATTTAGAGTAAATAAAAACAGAGCAAGATAGAGCATATGTTCATTTTATTTTTCCCTCTATTTGGCTTATCAAAGACAAAAATATCATTATAGAGATTTTAAGCAAGGAGAATATGAAACATAAACTAGAATTTTATTCAATGTAAGGGAAAGTTGTCGTACATTTAAGAAAAAAATAACAAAACAACATTAAAACAGAACCACAAACAGTCTGAGAATAAGAAATAACATCAACTAGGCTAAAGATTATCAAAGTCCTCAAGAGCCAATCTAGTCTCAATGTTTTCAAGCCTAGATGTTATCTCTTCCATGGAGGTAGTGGTCTCAGCCCTATGCTCATGGTGCAGGGACAATAGAGCATCCATCTTTTGAATCATGAGAGATTCAAATGGAGAGTACCGCTATGGAGCAGGGGCATCTTCAGCTTCTTACTCTTCATCTCCTCCTTCACCAGCATCTGCAGGTGGAAGTGGTTGTCCAACCATCTGCCATCCATAAGGTGTCTTCACTATCCCAAGCTTGTTCAAATGCTTTTCTTTGATGAGATTGGTGATGTTTGTAGCGTTGTCTACAACCTTATTAGAGACATCAATCTTGAAGTAATCAATGAATCTGGATATCAACACAGCATAAGGAAATTGATAGCTTATCAATCTCTTAGACTTCAGCATGATCTCCTTAAATATGAGAAGCTAGTTCATCTGTATGGAGTTCTTTATTCCATAAACAAGCTACATATAATCATTTGTGGCCTGGGCATGATTGAATGATCTAAGAGTCAGAATATATGTAGTTATATAATGAAGAAGCTTGTCTTCATCAGTCATAGAGCCAGTGCCAAGCCTTAGCTTCAGCCTCATTTGAGGGTCTTGAAGCATCCCTCTATATGTATCAATTTTATTGTAGCTCTCAGTCTCTTCATCAAATTTCCTTACACCCTCAAAGGAAATACCAACTACTTCATGCCAAACTTCATGAGTGATCTCCATAGCCACCCCATTTACTTGAGATAGGATGGTGTCATCCATACTCATCTTAGCACAGGTGTAGAACACCTTCACTAATTTAGGGTAAAAGGTATCCTTCATCTCCACAAATTTCTTCAGCCCCTGAGTATCTATAATCGTAGGGAATTGGAATCCCTCGGTAATAAACCAATTAAGATTAAGGTATTTGGGATGGAAGATGAGTTTTGTGGCATTGAACTGCATATAGCTCATTTTCTCAGACTCATTAGAGAACCATGAGTCTAATCTATTTACTGTAGGATTAGAAGATTAACCATTCTTTCTTTTGGTGGATCTTGATCTCTTAGGTAGACATAATGGGTTTTAACAAAGAAAATGAATGGGCTTAAAGAGAAGAGAAAAAGAAAACACAGATTGCTCAAGGTAGGAAGAGAGAATTGAAGGTGTGATTATTTCTCTTATGAAAAGCTATATTTATAGAGTTTTTGAGGGTTAATTTTTGAAATTTGAATGTGTGTAACAACAATTTCAAATACCCAGAGGCTTAAATGTTCAGTAGTAGGTTTGAATTTGAATTTTTTGAAAAAATTGGCAGTTTAGATTTCCAAGATTTCTGCAGATTTTGTAGTAACGCCATAGTTAATCGATTACCAAGGCTTGTAATCGATTAATTTGTAAGTAAACAGAGACACTGCTACAAGTTGTAATCGATTAAATCATAGTGTAATCGATTACTCCAGTGAAAACTCAAACCAGAGTAACACACTATAATCGATTACTATACATTGTAATTGATTACTCCAGTGAGAATTTTATTCAGAATAAGCTTTATATCAGTAATCGGTTAATTCATTAATGTAATCGATTACTCCAGAGTTCAATTTTACAGGATTCAGTTTTGACAGCATGTAATCGATTAATTCGATGGGGTAATCGATTACATAAGCACAAATTTGATTGTAAAAAGGCATTCAATGATCAAATAATCGATTATTTCGATGAGTAATCGATTATTATAGTCAATATTGTAGAGTGAACAATGATTATGCAACTAAATCTTCGAATTTTGAAGCATATGTGATGAATAGCCAAATAAGATGCAATATCATATAGACAGGCACATAAAAAGCATACTAGCATATTTAGACTCATCAAGGATACCTAGCATGTTTCTAAATGTATAGAATCTATCTCTACCCAAGGATTTAGTGAATATATTAGCCAATTGATTATGTGTATCAATAAACTCAATTTTGATGTTACCCTTTTGGATGTGATCCCTGAGGAAATGATGCCTTATCTCAATGTGTTTGGTCCTTGAGTGCATTATTGGATTCTTGGAAATGTTGACGACACTTGTGTTGTCACATAGCAAGGGTATTTCTTTTAACTCTAAACCAAAATCTTGTTGTTGCTTCAACCAAAGGCTTTGAGCACAGCAGCTTCCAGCAGAGATGTACTCAACTTCAACAGTTGATAAAGCAACACAAGATTGTTTCTTGCAGTGCAATAAGATTAGTGAGCTGCCTAATAGGTGGCAAGTTCCACTAGTACTCTTTCTATCCAATTTGCACCCTGCAAATTTAGAGTCAGAATATCCAATTAAGTTGAGTAATGCACCTTTTGGATACCAAAGACCAACTATTGGTGTTGACTTGAGATATTTGATGATTCTCTTGAGTGCAGTGAGGTGTGATTCTTTAGGATTTGCTTGATATCTTGCACACAAATATACACTCAACATGATATTCAGTCTACTTGCAGTCAAATATAATAGGGATCCAATCATTCCTTTGTATTTTGATTCATCAATACCCTTGCCTCTTTCATCTGAATCAAGTTATGTTGAGGTTGCCATTGGAGTTGCAACATCTTTACTTTTTTCCATGTCAAACTTTTTTTATCACTTCTAGACAGTATTTAGTTTGGCTGAGAATGTTCCATTCTTCATTTGCTTCACTTAAAGTCAAAGAAAGAATCTCAATTCTCCCATCATAAACATCTCAATTTCATTCTGCATAGAAATAGAAATTTTTTTGCACAAAGATTGATTAGTTTAACCAAAAATTATATCATCAACATATACTTGAACCAATAAGATATCATTGCTATGCTTCTTGATGAACAAGGTTTTGTCAACATGTCCTCTTATGAAAGATTGGCTAAGTAAGAAGTTTCTTAACCTTTCATACCATGACCTTGGAGCATGTTTCAATCCATAAATAGCTTTCTTTATTTTAAAAACATGGTTTGGATATTTGAAATATGTAAAACCAGGAGGTTGCTCAACATAGATTTCCTCCTCAATATATCCATTTAAGAAAGCACTTTTAACATCCATTTGAAACAGTTTAAAATTCATTAAACATGCATATGCAATTAGTAACCTAATGGCCTCTAACCTTGCTACTGGAGCATAGGTCACCTCATAGTCTATGCCTTCCTCTTGGTTGTAACCTTTTGCAACCAATCTAGCTTTGTTTCTGACCATGATTCCACTTTCATCAAGTTTGTTTCTAAAAATCCATTTGGTGCCAATAGGTTTGAGAGAAGAAGGTCTAGGAACAAGTTCCCACACTTCATTTCTATTAAACTGATTTAGTTCATCATGCATGGCATGCATCCAATGTTTATCAAGCAAGGCTTGGTCAATGCTATTATGTTTTATTTGTGAAACAAAAGCCATATTACAGCAGGGATTTCTCAATGAAGATCTAATAGATACTCCCTTAGTGACTTCACCAATTATATTGTCAAGGGAGAGATCTCTTGTAGTTCTTCAATCCTTTGGTTCTTGGATAGGTGTTGATTGTTTCATTTTTAGCAATAGGTTCTTCTTTTTCTTTATTCATTGATCCAGTGAGTGGTATTAACTCTTCTAAAGGACCTACATCATTTTCACACTTTTTTTCCTCTTTAGAGGGATTAGATTCATCACAAATAACATAAATTGATTCTTTCATGCATAAAGTTCTTTTATTGAAAACTCTATATGCTTTCCTTTGTAATGAATATCCAAGGAAAATGGGTTCATCAGCTTTAGCATCAAATTTGCCAAGTGATTCTTTATCATTGTTCAATACAAAACACTTGCAGCCAAATGCTCTTAAGTGAGAAATGTTTGATTTTCTACCTTTGTATAGTTCATAAGGAGTTTTCTTCAAATTAGGCCTTATTAGTAATCTATTCAAAGTTTACTGTACTTACAACATCAGCCCAAAAATGTTTAGGCAAATCTGTCTCATTAAGAAGAGTTCTTGTGGATCTATTTTTCCTCTCCACAACACCATTTTGCTGAGGTGTTCTTGGAGCTGAAAAATTGTGGTTAATTCCATTTTCTTCATAGAATTTTTTAAAATGTTCATTTTGGAATTCCCCACCATGATCACTTCTTATTGAGATAATTTTGCTTCCCTTTTCATTTTGAGCAAGTTTGGCTAATTTTCTGAAAGCATCACTCTTGGATCTTAAAAACAAAGTCCATGTGAATTTAGAGTAATCATCAACAATTACAAGCCCATAGAAATTTCCTCCTAAACTCATAGTTTTAGAAGGACCAAACAAATCCATGTGAAGTAATTCAAGGGGTCTTGAAGTAGAAACAACATTTTTACTTTGAACAAAATTCTTTGTTTGTTTCCCCTTTTGGCAAGCAGCACATAGTTTATCTTTTTCAAACTTTAGTTTTGGTAAGCCAATGACTAAGTCTTTTCTTATAAGCTTGTTCATATGATGCATGTAATGTGATTTGCCCTTCTATGCCATAGCCAAGATTCATCAACTTTACTGATTATGCAATTAGTGTTGTGATGAATACATGTTCTATAGAGAGTAAATAAATATTACCTTTTCTTTTACCTATGTAACACCTCACCGGTTTGACCATCACATATCATACAACAATTATCATTGAGTGAAACTTTGAATCCTTTATCATATAGTTGGCTTATACTTAGGAGATTATGCTTTAAACCTTCCATATATAGAACATTTATGATCTTGGTTTTAAAGTTGTCTCTTATATTTCCTTCACCAACTATCTTTTCTTTGTTATTGTCTCCGTAAGTGACAAATCCTTCATCTTTAAGAGTCAAATTTGTAAGCATGGATATGTCACTTGTCATGTGTCTAGAGCATCCACTGTCAAGATACAATAATGATGATTTTGCTCTTAGACACACCTGTAAAATTCAAATCAAGTCACAAAGGAAGATACCCAATTGAGGTTGGGTCCATAGGGGTTAGCTATTTTCCTTTTCTTTGGCACCCAAATGCAATCTCCATTTGGCACATAGAATCTCCTAGCATAGCACCTATGAGATGTGTGACCTTTCTTCATGCAATAGTTACAAGTTACAGCTTTTGATGCTATTTCAAAATGAGTCATTTGATTAAACTTTGTTTTTGAAACAACTTTTGATTTTTCTATTTTGGAGGTACAAACTTGGTTTTTCCAAAAGACTTTGATCCATGTTTGTAACCCAACCCAGAATTATCTCCAGCATACTTTTGCACACTTAGCATTTAAGCTAAAGTGCATTTTCCTTTATAAAGTATTTTCAAAAGATCAACCAAGTAATTATTTTCTGAAAGTAATAACATATGCTTTTCACATTGACTCTTTTTGAACTCATCAAAATCTTCTTGCAAAGATTTACATTTGTCAACATTTGATGAAGAAGAAGCACATACACATCCATTCATTTTGTAGCTTGAAACAAGTTTTCATTTTCTTCTTTCAAGTTACAAATTTCAGTTTTCATTTCTGCAAGTTTTGTGACATGCCATCTAAGATTACCTTTTAGCCTATTATTGGATTTTGTAATCTTTTGAGCTTATTCTTGTATTTCATGGAAAACATCAACAACTTGATCAAATTCAGAATTTACCTATGTTTCAGCACTTGAGAATTCATCATCTTCACTTATTGTGGAAGTGAAACATACATTTGCTTCTTCATTCTCACTTGATGATTCAGAAGTTGTTGACTCATTATCTTCCCATGCTATATAGTCTCTCTTAGGCTTTCTTTCTTTCTTTGTCTTCTTTTTACTTAATTACTTCTTCAAAAGATAGAACATTCAGATTTAATGTGACCAGACTTACCACATTTGAAGCAAGTGATATTTGTGTTGTTGTTGTTGTCACTCTTTTTGTTGTTGTTGTTGTTGAACTTTGTGAACTTTCTGTTCTTGTTCCTTCTCATTAACTTGTTGAACTTTTTGACTATTAGATTCATGTTGTCATCACTATCTTCTTCACTTGAGTCTTCTTCATTGTCCACCTTAGAGGATGCAACTTTTAAGGCTATGCTTTTGTGTTTCTTGTCAGCATCTTCTGCATGTGTTAGTTGTGACATTTCAAGTTCATACTCAAGAAGCTTACCAAAAAGTGTAGCCTTGGATATCTTGGATAGATCTTTTGATTCTTTGATTATTGTCACCTTTGGTTGCCATGGTATTGTGAGGCACTTCAAGATTTTGATGTTCAACTCTTCAACATCAAATATCTTCCCAAGACTAAGAAGATGGTTTACTATGTGAGTGAATCTTGTTTGGAGCTGAGATATGCTTTCCGTGGTATTCATCTTGAACATTTCATACTCATAGATCAAGGCACGCTTCCTTGATCTTCTTACTTCATCTGTACCTTCATGAGTTACTTCCAACATCTCCCACATCTCCTTTGCACTTTTGCACCTAACAATTCTAAAGAATTCATCAGAAGAAGGTACAGAAGTAATCATGTTCTTAGCTTTGAAATCATACTGAACAACTCTCTTTTCAGCATTTGTCATTTCATCCCATTCTTTGGGAATCATATCATTACCAACAAATTTTATAGGAATCAAAGGACCATTTTCTATTGCATTCCAAGCGCCTGGGTCATTTGATTGAATAAAGATTTGCATTCAATTTTTCCAAAATCTGAAATGCTCTCCTTCAGGGGGATGATTGAGGGAGGCACCCTCATTGAAGGTAATATGTGTGGTATTCATTTTATTTTTAAAGAAAGATAGTGATTTTGAATAACACTCAAGAACCTGCTCTGATACCAATTGAAAACAATAGGAATACACACAATAACCAAGAGGAGGTGAAATGGTTTAAACTTGGCCTTTCTAAAATCTTTAGAAAATCAGAATTAACGAATCTTAAGCACAATTGAATCAAGAATGCTTCTAATCAATCATACCACTCAGTCCAAGAAAACAATTGCATAAACTTAACTTGTTGAGTAATAAAGAATTCACCAAGAACCACTGATCAAGATAGCTAGAAGAGATTAAAGAATAGAGATCAACATAAGAATTTATATTGGTTCACTTCTCAACAGAAGCTACATCCAGTTCTTCTAATCAACACTTGATTAGAGTTCCACTATTCACAAATTTCAGTTGTTACAATCTTTACAACAATCACCCTTTATCAAACCTAGATAAAGAATAGAAATCTAAAACACTATTAGAATCCTAGTTATCAAGACATAGAAAACCCTTCTATATTATTTCCCTCTAGAGAAACCCACTCTAGAAAAAGCTTCAAGAATCCTTTGTAATAGTTACAAATAACCAAAAATTCATAAACGAATTTACAACAAAAGTTAATAGAGAGAGACAACCTGATGATCCAATGAATATGAATGAATATGATTTACCAATCAGAGTTGAAATGAAAAACAAGTTTCAGAACTTTCTCTCCAAAAGCTTCTTTGTAATCTTGGCCAAGAAATCTTTTAATACACCATGAAGATTTAAAAGTGTGGGACAAGAACTTTTGAACTCAGAGTATCCTTTCTCAATTTCAGAAGGCTTATGAAAACTTTGAAAATTTTGTAGTCAAGTGTTGTATCTTTTAGCAAAACTCACAAACTATTTGTAACCAACTTCTGTAACTGAATGTAATCCATTAAATTGTCAAAGTAATCGATTAATTTAACTCATGTAATTGATTAAACTTCCATATAATCGATTAAAGTGTTCTTAGCACAATCTGGAAAAGTTTTACGAATAATGTAATCGATTAAAATGAGTTGTAATCGATTAAACCAGTCATGCTTAGTTTTGAAACAAGCCTATATAATCGATTATGATTGAGTGGTAATCGATTAAGGCAGTCATGCATGTTTTGTGTTTTGTGTTGTGTAATCGATTACGATATGTTTGTAATCGATTAAAGCAGTCACATTTTGTTTTTCCAAAACCTTAACCATGAAAAACCAATTTCATTATGGAAACATGAATACCTTTATGCTTTAACAAAATCATGTATGCATGTTAATAATTATGTTTATATAATGAAAGGATCATAAGATTAGCCTCTTAACCATTTAACAAATTACAAATGCCTTGGCATGTGAAAAGCTAAAATCTTTCTTCTAAGGCACATGCTTCATCCTTGATTTGATCATCTTCCAAATCCCCCTATATCCAACAAAATATGATGTGGCAATTAAAGTGAGTGACACGTGTTAAACAATTGTAACGATTATTTTCTCGTGGTTCAAAACCTCCAGAAAATGCTTAATTTACTTGTTTAAAAGTCATTAAACAGTTTATGGCAGTTCAAAAACTGCTTATTATAACTCTTACATGTGAGTCTTCATCAATGCCCAAATCCGCCACATAAGCATTACCAAAGCAAGAGCAAAGTTTCAGAAGATAAGACAATCACAACCAACCCCTAGATAAATGATAAATCAGACTTTGATCACCTTTTTCTGTATAGTTCTAGGCCTATCATATGCATCTATGATATAAATTGTTGGCAAAAATCACGGTTTGCCGCTAGTTATGTTAGTTAGACAAGTTATCAGGGAGTGTTTTAAGGAAAAATGACTCAAAACAGGAAAAAGCTAAAGAATCTTTGCCATGATGAATTTTGTATGCAACAAACGATTTTGTACGTGGAGTCAAGATTTTGTACGATCACAGATTTTATCATGGTTGTGATGGTATCGACATAGTTGAACATCGATTTGCTTTTGAACTTTTATCACAGTCGTGATGAACAGACCACATTTGTGATGAATTTTGTATGTGCGTGGTAATTTTGTACATGCACGATAATGTTGTATGTGCCTAAGCTGAAGATTTATCTTTAGGGAAATAGTGCAAGGATAAGATTGTTTGTTAAAGATGACTGATAAAGACTAATCGAGAAAAGATTGCAAGCATAAGATCACTTGCCAAAATAAAACTTATTTTAGAATATTATAAATAGAAATTGAGGGCCTTTTTTTCTTTAGTCTTTTATTCTTTTGCAATTTTAAGAGTTCTGCGAGGCAAGACTGATGTGTGAGAGTCCTTAGCCATAATAAAGCACAAAGATCAATTGGGAAGGTTCCTCGCCCGACTTTCAACCCTTTTGGTATGTTTGTGTTTTTCTTATGGATTTCTAGTGTATTCAAGACTATGAGTTGCTAGTCTTTCTAGTTTGCGGATTCTAATGCAATCATGTCTTGAATCCTTTCTTAATTTTAATAAGATTCTTAATGTTACTCAATCAATTGATTTTTTTGCTTGCATTTTAACACTTATTTGGAAAGGTCATTCTAATATTTAATCAATTGCATAGTAGTGAGCATATGCTTGTAATTAGTAGATCTAAGAAGGGAATATTTTATACCAAACTAGCTGAGTAATCTTTGGTGATCAATTGGGAAATTAATTAATCACCCTCATCTTCAAACTTAATCCTTTGGCATTAATTAAATACGTCAACGACCAATTGAGCTCTCTTCAACGAAAAGATAATTACTATACCATAACCAATGACTAGTAATTGATTTTGGGATGCCAACAATTGAAAATTGAAAGAACCTTGTTAGAATTAGGATTAGGGGATATTGGTAAGCCTGGATTCATAATCTTTGGATATTCATCTTATCTTTTCACACTTATCTTGTTTATTTAATTTCTATCTCACAGAGTATAATTGTAATATCTTGAATTTTTAAACATATGATTAAGCACGTGTTAAGCTTAGGATTAAGCTTATAAATGAGGAGATATTATTAGGCCTTGGAATCCCTTGAAAGGAGGCTTAAACACTTGAGAAAGAGTGGAAATAGACTATTCTGGCCTTCGGCGCGACCCACGTGAAGTGCGGCGCGACCCGCGCCAGATGTACAAAAATGCCAATGCTGTCTGGCCTCCCGCGCGAGTAGCGTGAAGTACGGCGCGAGTAGCGTGGGAAGGGCTTTGGAAAAGCATGTTTTCTTCTGGAGTTCCATGCGAGTAGCGTGGGAGTCCACGCGAGTAGCGCCACAGCTGCTGGAGGTTGGCGCGACTAGCGCCATAAGTGTTCCAGAAAGTCTGTTTTGGCACTGGAACGTGGCGCGGGTAGCGCCATATATGAC
>PYAF01002506.1:6477-32069 GCA_007407185.1 Glycine tomentella | reverse complement strand
TGCAAGTTGTATGGCCTTTGATATCTAATTTGAGAAACTGGATCAGAATGAGTTTGTATTGTACTTTACAGTTGTGTTCTTCCATACATAATGAATCAAGAAAAACGGTTCTATGCTTCCGCTGAATTCTCTTTTATGATAAATGCGCTCTAACTGATATTATTAAGGTTAACGCACCGGAGGCCTACGGGGTGTTACAATAATTAATCAAAACAAATATTTTCTTAATTACTTAGTTAATAAAATTGATTATTTGGGAACACGATTGGTCCTTTGGGTTTGATACCTAAACTTAGGTCCTCTATTACTATTGCGTAGGGTACTGATGTGTAAAATAAGTACTTGCACAAGGTCAAGTGTACCCTAGGCAGTAGTACTATGGACTCAAAATTTTGGATATCATACCCTTGATACCAATTGTGTTCCAAAAGAATCTAAATTAGAAAAACTAAATAATTTGGGGGGTTTATATCTTGTGTTGAAAGTGTTTCACCGATTGTAAAAAAGAAATATAAATTAAACTAAGCAATAGTTTCTAAGGAAGAAATGTACAATTGAAGACAAGCCCGAATTATGAATTCATGTACTCATTTTCCTATAATTCCAATTTTATATAAGAACCTTACGTTAATAATTAATCACTGATTGTCTCTTAAATTAATCGTCAGCCTATGGTCAAGGTCTGAAAATACTTTTCCCCCTAAATTTGAAAATTGAGAAAAATGCCCATTACAATTAAAACCTAAGTTATTTATAGGCAAATGGTTCAATTTTGTCACGCAGGGGTAAGCACATCCCATGCTTAAGTATGGACAGGGTTGTGCTTAAAGTTCGGAGCACTAACCATTATGCATGCCTCGTGCTTGGAGGGTTGGGCATGAGTAAGCAGAACCCATGCTTAGCTAAGCACAGGGTTTTTCTTCAAGTTTGAAATGTTGGCCAATAAGCATGCCTCGTGCATGGGGGTTGTGCTTCCAAATGCGAAACAAAGTCTGATAAGCACGCCCCTGCATAGATTAAGCACAGGACAGACATGCTTCATGCCAGAAATCAACTTTTAGCTCCCCTTTAATGTTGTTTCTCAATCCTTTGGAGATTCATAAGGTCTGCACAAATTTGACACATTTAGACTGAAAAAAAATTAATCCATATGCTTATAATTATAAAAATAATGCCAAAAACCTGATGAAGATTATGATCAAATGGGGTTTATCAACCTCTCCACACTTGAGCATTGTTTTTCCTCAAGCAATTATTCTAGCTCAAAAATTAAAAACAAGAAGCTCAAAGAAGAAAACAAAAAGTCCATAAAATCACTCATCTTATTCAAGAATGACAACTAATAGTTTTTTTTCTAGAGAGATACAAAGTAAGCAACCTCACCAGGGATAATGTTCACATATATGACCAGTTAGACTTAAGTATTCAGAAATCAACTCCCTACTGAAAATATGGGTACTCATACTCACAACCCTCAATGTTTACAGGTAAAGAGAATAGGCTTGTACTTCAAGTATGTTGAATAGGCTTGTACTTCAATCAAATCACACTGCAAAATTAACAAACATGCAAAAATAGGGGAAATCATTGGATGTAATGGGGCCAAGGCTTAAAAGTCAGGTGGGTCACAAGAAGGAAATGGATATAACAAAAGGCTCATGCAAACAAAATGAGGTAACCTCCCAGGCACATTGATCTTCCCTCAATCTCAACTGTTTCATTCCCTTTTTCTTTACATATTTTATCACTTTTCATTTCTCTTCCTCTTCTTCCTTCTTTTATTTTATCACTTCAATGCCAAATTCACTTTATTAGACACTTTTTTTCTCTTTTTTTTTGGAGAAGGAATAGAATCAAAGTTATTCTTTATTAGCACATGGGCTTTAATTTCTGGAAGGAATACCTTTTATCACAAATTGCCTCTTTTCTTACCTACAAAGGTTATCACCACATGACAATTCATGGAGGGTAGCAAAGAAAGATTCTCCAAGCTCAAAGATGGAAACTAGAGGAAATGTAAGTCAAACTCTGAAGGTCAT
This sequence comes from Glycine tomentella, assembly GCA_007407185.1. Classification (NCBI taxonomy): domain Eukaryota; kingdom Viridiplantae; phylum Streptophyta; class Magnoliopsida; order Fabales; family Fabaceae; genus Glycine; species Glycine tomentella. The sequence continues at coordinate 30,030 of PYAF01002506.1, read as the reverse complement.
GAAATAGAAAGCCTAAAACTCCCCAAATTTTCACATGCAAGCAATTAAGCAGTATGCAGATGCATTTTAGCACAAGTTCTAGAACAACATAGACTGAGAGGTCATCACTCACATATATTCCTTGGGATTTTCTATGTTTCTACCCCATTATGGGCATCCCCACAATTTAAGAGTTTAGCCTCAGCAAATAAGTTTTCAATCAAAACCACACTGCTAACTATCAGCTTCTATTGGCAAAATCCCTTAGTTACAACTAACTAAGTCTTTCCCTCTCTCTCTATCTCTCTTTTGGATGAGAAATCTCATTCAATCATAAATATGCTAAAAGGAAAACAAAAAGAAGCCAAAATAAATGCTAGAGAACCACAAAACATATATCAATCAAAACAAGTGGGCAATACAATGGTTTAGATAAACCCCCCTCCCCACACTTAATTGAAGCATGGTCCCTATATGAGAAATAAGAAAATGAAAGCAAGATAAGATGAAAAAGAAAAGGGCTAACTCCTAGAACTGAAAATAAAACATGAAAAAACATATTTTTCTCAAGGTGCCTCTGGGAAGCGCTTGTTTAACGTCCCAAGCTTGATGAGTTAACAAAGGAAAATTCACCCCTAGAAATGCACAATACATTATCATTGAAGAATTGCCTCCTCATAATGCTTGACTTTGTGGCCATTGATTTGAAAAGTGTCTCCATTGTCGCTGTTTTAGCTCAATTACTCCATTGAAGAATGTCTCATCTATTGTGTCATCATCAGCAAGTTGCCTAATAGAGGGGTCAAGGTGATACAAGTGGTCTGCCACCAAATTTTCTGACCCCTTATTGTCCTTTATCTCCAAGTCAAATTCCTAAAGCAAGAATATCCACCTGATAAACCTAGGCTTGACATCCTATTTACTGAGTAAAAACTTAATAGCAAAGTGATAAGTGAAGACATTGACTTTAGACAAAACCAAGTAATGCCCAAATTTATCAAATGTAAAAACAACTGGCAAAAACCTTTTTCAGTAGTGGTTTAATTTTTTTTAGCCTCATCTAGTGTCCTTCTAGCATAGTAGATTGTGTGAAATAGTTTTTCCCTTCTTTGGTCCAAAACTTCCCCCCACAGCCGTGTCACTAACATCACATGCAATTCAAACGACAATGACCAGTTAGGGGCAACTACCACATGAACACTAATCAAGTGCTCTTTCAACAAATTAAAAGCACTCAAACACTCATAAAAAAAAAACTAAAGTTTCCTCTTTGGCTAAGAGGTCATTCATTGGTTTAGCAATTTTAGAAAAATCCCTAAACCTCCTATAGAAGCCAACATGGCCCAGAAAACTCCTAACCACCTTAACACAGTTGGGTTGAGGCAATTTTGCAATCACCTCTACCTTGATGGGGTCAACCTCAATACCAGTAGAGGACACTTTATGTCCAACCACAATGCATTCACGCACCATGAACTGACACTTTCCCAATATAACACCAATCTTGTTTCCTTTCACCTTTTCAAAACAAGATTTTAATTTTTCAAATAGGCATCAAAATATTCATCGAAAATAGAAAAGTCATCCATAAAGATTTCAATACTATTTTCAATCAAGTCAAAGAAAATTGCCATAGTAGACCTTTGAAAAGTTGTAGGAGCATTACACAAACCAAAAGGCATCTGTCTATATGAAAATATCCCATAAGGGTGTGTAAAAGTGGTTTTGTACTGATCCTTGTCAACCTAAGGCACTTGTAGATACCCAGAATACCCATCAAGGCAATAATAAAAAACATGACAGAAAGTTTTTCAAGCATTTGATCAATAAAAGGGAGAAGGAAATGGTCCTTATTGGAAAGATTCAAGAAATTCTATTCAAATAGGGAAGCACAAATTATAGAAGGAGAAGAAAGATATTATGCAAAATTGTTAAGTTTATTTCTAATGAGAAACTTTTCAATGAAAGGGTTCAAAGCACTCTCTAGCTCTCTAAATCCATAATACATAGCTCCTTATAAAGGAGATAACAACTAACTGTCTAACTAAAAATAGTTACAGTTGCAACACAACCTATGTTAATGAACCACCAGAGTAGACACTTCCTTCTACGCAATTGGACGCTCCATCGGATTACAAAAGATTGGATGACCTATACAGAAGATAAGAGTACCAGACTAGATGACCAACGCTATCACTCACTCTATCTCTATCGTCCATCGTCCAATAATCAACAGGACGTGTTTCCATGGTAGACGAGTCCAATATCAGTTGTGTAACACCCTGAAATTTTGATAACTTAAAATATATGTGTGATGTATTCCTTGTATTATTTGATTACTTAATTAATTAGGATTAGTTTAAATGTTATGTGAATTATCCATGTGTCATTGCTTGGTGTAAATGTCAAATATGTGAAGTTTATCCAAGCTACGTTGTAATTGAGTGATTCCGAGTTTGACCCGAAAACCTGTTTCAGTAAAATCATCATTCTGGATTGTTAAGTGTTGGATCGCCTTCAAATGTTACAGACAGGTTCCTAACTCATACATCTAACTTTTGACCGTTGGGATTGTCAAAATAATGTCTGTAGCGTTATAAAATAATTTTTCACTGAAATAGAAATTCTAGAATTGGGCTAGCTCGCCCAAACAAATTTTTGAAGGCTATTTGGCTGGCCTAGGCGAGTCAAGGTAGTGTTAACTACGTATTTAAGCTCCCAAGTCACGAAAATGGAGGTTCTTCCTCCTTCAAACAGCTCCAAGCTCCCCCACCACCCTCCTCCACCACCCACAGCCATCGGAGACAACCATGAGCCGCCGTTGCTTGCCACGAGACCTCGACATGAAGAAGAACCCTTTAATTGGAGCGGAATCTTCGAAACTCTTCTCAAAGTTCTGGTAGAGAACGGAGCTCTCAATCCTCCTTTCTTGGTTTCCTTGAGGTAACCTTGGTTACCTTTATCTTCTCCTAGCTAGTTTAAGCTTCTATTAGTGTCTCTTATGTTTTGGATACTGTTGTTGGGAGTTTTACATTTCTTTGAAAACCCTTTGAAAATGAGATGTCGTAAAAGTTTCCTTTTTATGAAACTGATGTCATTTCTGTGATCCTTGTTGAACCCTGGTCACATTAGTGTGATTAGAATTTCAAAATGATGTCTTTTGATGTGGACTCCCAAAACACCATTTTAGCCTCTTTTAAAATTTGAGTGGGTATTTGACCTTGAATGCTAACGTTAGCCTTGTTTTTGGAATCTATACTAAATTATCTTCAATTTGGTATATAGAGCTCTGCGTTTGGGCCAAAGCACATGAACTTTAAAGATCCCAAAATGACGTTTCAAGGAGCTAACAGACAAATATAGATAGCTAAGGGGAGTTTGTTATTTTGGCGATAGTTTAGATACCATAGTTGGGGGCCAGGGAGTCCAACTATGAAGATAACTGTTTGTCCATGCTGTGTGCTGGTTTCAAGAAAACTATGTTTTTAACTAATAAGATGCGATGTATTTATGATTGATGTGTGTTTGTTCCTATGTGTGCTCGTTTTCAAGAAAAATTGTTTTTAACTAATGGGACGCGATGAATTGGCTTGTTGATGGATAAAACTGTGAATAATATTATTATTATTGTGATGATTGAATTTTTCGGAAAAAGCTTAATTACAGAGGAGACTCTGCCAAAAATTTTATAATATGTTTTTCTATTTTATTCTTTATTAAATTTTTAAATGGGCATAAAAGTATTTTTCTATACTGTAGTCCTCCTCTTTAATTTAGAATTTTCCTAAAATACCAGTCTCGTGGTAATATGGATTATGGATGAATGAGGTGATATTGATGTCATTGATAATGTTGAAATGATTATTGATGTATTGGTGATGATTGAATGAGACATTGATGATGTGTTTGATGATGTATAAATGATATAATGATGATGTGGTTTATGATGTTTAAATGAGATGATGATGAAATGAATGTTGATGTTTAAATGAGATAATGTTGATGTAGTTGATGATGTTCAAATGAGATGATATTGATATGCATGATGATGATATTGAGATGATATGATGTTGAGGTTGATAATGACATTGATGAGAGATAATGTTGATGTGAATAATGTCATTTTGTATGGATATACATGGATACCCATGTGGGGTGTTGATATACTGCTAGCATATGTAGTTTTTAAGATAAAATAATTAAGAAATTAAAGATAAAATATCAAATAAAGGCTTTAAATAGATATAAATTATCTTATCATTAATTTTATTATTAATTATTGTTATTTTAATATTTAGGAGTAATAAATAGAAGAAAAGAAGCAAAATAAAGAAGCAACTGGAATCTGCAGCTCACGCGGATCGCGCCAAAACTGCGCTGGTCGCGCCACAAGCACTGGACGTTCACGCGATCCGCGTGAAACTGGCGCCAGACGCGCGGACGTTACTGGAATTTCAAATTAAAGATTAATGATAAGATAAGATTAATGGGCTTTTAGGGTTAGTAAACCTAACTATAAATAAAGAAGCCACATAGCGTTTTAGGCGTGCAGAGACACGCAAAAACACCAAAAAGAAGGCATTTGAAGAAATCAAGAATTAAGAGGAGCAAGAAGGAAACCAAGATTGAGGGTTTGATTACTCTTCTTCTTTGTATTCTTTTCCATTCTTTGGTATTGTTGTATTGAGCTAGACATATCATGTCTGGCTAATCCTTTTTGATTGTGGTAATGGCCAAAGGCCAATGTGAACTCTTGTGTGGATTGGATTGATATTAATGAATATTATTATGATTTTTTCTCTTTATCTTGTTCTTCAAATTTAAATTCCATTGATAGAATTGATTGATCACTCTATTAGAGGTACTAAGAGCTATAATTCACAATAGGGATATTGGGGTTTTAGTTTCTGAAAGCGATAAAGCGACAGTTTGACATTACCTAGGGATAGGGATGAAGGATTGCAAAGTTTTTATATGCCAACTTAAAGCTTAATCCGAAAGGGGGTTACTAAGGGATTATAATTCTTAATTAGGATTAAAGGGTTAAAATGACCGAGGAATCTGGGTTTAACCAATTAATTAAGGTGTATCTTTGAGCAGTTATAGTAAGTGAAATTAATTGTCAATTCAATTAAACAAGTAGGGATCAGAGGTGATTGTGCTTTCACCATAATTATTCTTTAATATTGCATCATCTTTATTATTAATTGAAATTTAATTCTGTTTTATTAATTCATTCAAAATTACAACACAAACCATAAATCAATTTTATTTCTATTTTTATTTCTTCCAATTTTAAGATAATAATTACAATTACATTAGTGCCTCAATCCTCGTGGATACAATACTCTACTTATCAAATTATTACTTGAATGATCGGTACACTTGCCGTGAGTTACGCATCAATTTATTGATGCAACAAGTTTTTGGCGCCGTTGCCAGGGATTGAGTACGCCAATTTAATTGTAATTTTATTCTTTAAAATTGGAATTTGTTTTTACTAATCTGTTTCTTTAGTTTATGCGAGGTTTAGTTGAACCTGAAACTTTACAATTTGATCCAGAGATAGAGAAAACTGCAAGAAGAAATAGGAGGCTAGCTAAGCAAAAACAGAGAGCAGAAAACTCTAATTCACAACCTGCAATTAGAGATGGCTGAAGGCAACAATAACCAGCCAAGACCTGGAGATGAATTAATGGAGGACATCCTTGCTCCATTATTCACCAGACCAAATTCCAGTATCGTCAGACCACCAATAGAGGCGAACCACTTCGATATTCATCCATCATTAATTACTTTGGTGGAGAGAAGTCAATTTGGTGGTGAAGATGACGAAGACCCCCATGATTTCGTGGACAGATTCTTACGAATTTGTGATACAATAAGACACCAGGGGGTGAGTGATAAAGCTATTAGACTGTGATTATTTCCTTTTGCAATTAAAGGAAAGGCTCTCAGATGGTTAGACAGACTAATTCCTAGCAGCATCACCACATGGGACGAGTTGGCTGCAAATTTTTTCTCTCAACATTTCTCTATGGAAAAATATAATAAATTAGTGAATGAAATCACTAATTTCACTCAACATCCTAGAGAAACATTGTGTGCAGCTTGGAACAGATTTCAGGAGTTGATCAGAAAATGCCCTCAATACGATATGACCGTTGGGAAGAAAGTGCGAATTTTCTTCAATGGGATGACTCCTGAATCTAGGATGATAGTCAATGTTGCAGCAGGAGGCACAATCAGATCTAAAACAGCAACTCAAACTTATGAGTTGATTGACTCCTTAGCAACAAATGAGAATGAGAGCATTGCAATTCAGCCCAAGCGTGAGATGATCCAGTTAGGGAGTAGCGATGCTATGTTGGCAGAACAGAAGCTCTTGTCACAACAGCTTGCCAAGCTTAATGAGAGAATAGATAAGCTTCAGATTTCTGCAGTACAACCCGCACCAAGTAGAACTCCAGTATTCAGTTGTGAATATTGTCAAGACAATCATTAGACAAATGAATGTCCCACACTGATAGGAGCAGACTCAGATCAAGTAAATGGTGTGTTATGACCAGAGACCCCAACAAAATTTCCAGAGAAATCAGAATTTTGCTATGGGTAACAACTTTCAGAGGAAATATCAAGGAGGAGGGTTGAACTATAAATCCAACAATTATTTACAACCTCCACCTATTCCACCTAAAGAGCCCTCTGAGTTAGAAAAAGCTATAATACAGCTGTCCAAAACTACTAACGAGTTCATTCAAGAAACCAGAGCTCAATTCAAAAATCAAGGTGCATCTATTCATAATCTTGAAAATCAGATTGGTCAGTTATCAAAGTAGCTTGCAGAAAGACAGTTGGGGCAGTTCCCTAGTGACACCATAGTAAATCCAAGGGAGCATGTCAATGCAATCACTACAAGGAGTGGAATTATGATAATACCTCAAGAGAAACCAATAGTGGTGCAGAAAAATGCTGAAGAGGAAGCCACTAAAATTTTTGAGCAAGAAGAAGTAGTGGAAACACTTACAAGCAAGGAAGAGGAAAAGAAGCAACCTGCTGTAGCTCCTAAGAAACCAATGGATTTTTCTCGTTTTGAGAAACCACCTTATCCTATGAGGCTCAAGCAACAAATCACTACAAGGAGTGAAGCTGTAGTCACACCTCCGGAGAAATCCAAAGTAGTGCAGAAAAAGGTTGGAGAGGAAGCAGAATCCGCTCAAAATGTCGAACCAGAATCAGAGGTACAAACACAAACAGGTAATGATAAAAATTCTGCTAATACAAATTCTAAACAGGTAATGGATTTTTCTCGTTTTGAGAAACCACCTTATCCCATGAGGTTTAAGCAACAAGCTCAAAAGAAACAATATGCTAAATTTTTAGAAATGTTTAAAAAACTGCATATTAACATTCCATTTGCTGAAGCCCTTGCTAACATGCCTAATTATGCTAAATTTATGAAAGATATGTTGTCTCGAAAGCATAAATTGTAGGAATGTGAAACCGTTGTTCTTACTGAAGAGTGTAGCGCCATTATCCAAAAGCGAGTTCCACCCAAACTCAGAGATCCAGGAAGTTTCAACATTCCAATCGCAATAGGTAATGTAAATGTGGGTAAGGCTTTATGTGACCTTGGAGCAAGCATCAACTTGATGCCTCTCTCAATATACAAATCCTTGGGAATTTCTGAGTTGAAGCCTACCATGGTGTCTCTTCAATTGGTTGATCGATCATTGAGAAAACCTAGTGGAGTCATAGAAGACATCTTGGTAAAGGTTGATAAATTTATTTTTTCAGCTGATTTTATAGTTCTAGATATGGAGGAAAGTGAGATACCTATCCTCTTAGGTAGGCCATTTTTAGCTACAGCTAGAGCTATAATTGATGTAGCCCAAGGAAAAATAGAACTTAAAATGTTTGATGAATCAATCACTTTTAATGTTTTTGACGTAATGAAAAATTTATCTGAGAAAAATGACTGTTTCAGAGTAGATGTTTTGGATACTGTACTTCATGCAGATAAGACTGATGATCAAAATCTAGACGAGGAACTTGAAGCCTTAGACACAAGGACATTCACGCACAGACTTGCAAAGACTTGCACAGATACTTTGCAAGAAGAGGTTGAGGTAAGTGTGGAAGTGCTGGAAAAGAAAAAATCTGATATGGTAATTGAAGTACCGAAATTAGAGCTAGAACAGGAGATACAAGCCCAAGAGATGAAGAGGATCCTAAAGAAAACAGTGGGAAATTCTAGGAAAGATTGGGCAAGGAAACTGGATGATGCATGCTGGGCATATAGGACAACCTTCAAGACTTTGGTAGGTATGCCACCATTCCAAATGGTGCATGGTATGTCCTATCATCTTCCTATTAAATTAAAGCATAAGGCTATGAGAGCCACTAAATTTTTGAATTTTGAACTCTCTAAAGCTAATGATAAAAGATTGTTGCAATTAAATGAGCTTGATGAGTTCAAATTACCAACTTCTGAAAATGCCAAAATTTATAAGGAGAAGACAAAAAGATGGTTTGACAAAAAAAGTTATCCAAAGAAGTTTACACCGGGACAGCAGGTATTACTATACAATTCTCGATTGAGGCTATTTCCAGGTAAACTCAAATCTCATTGGTCTGGCCAGTTTATGGTAAAGAATGTGTTTCCTTATGGAATTATTGAGATCTCCCCTCTAAATGCTGAGAGAGCCTTTAAGGTTAATGGGTATAGGTTAAAATTATATTATGGAGGGAAAATGGATAGGAACATTGTTTCTATACTTTGCGTCAAAGCTAAGTGACGTTAAACAAAGCGCTACTTGGAAGGCAATCCAAGATTTTTAGGTTTATTATTGATTTTTTTAGTTAGTTTATTTAATTTTATTATTTTAGTCATTTTATTGTCTTTACTTCTAGTTTGTTTAAATTTATTGTATTTTAATTCTATTTAGATTGATGTTCAATGTTTGTGATGGTGATTCTTCAAATAAGGCATACATGTGTGAATGTTTTATTAGTGCATAACTCTCTTTTATTTTATTGCTGGGGACAGTAATATCTAAATCTGGGAATTATGGGACGCATATGCATTTATTTGATGAATCACATTCAAAGAAGCAAATGGTGTCTAACAAAAACAAAAAAATTAGCTTAAATTTTTAGAAATTAGGATAATAAAGGTCTAGAGCATATAATATAATTTTCAGATTTGGAATTGCCAATGCAGTGGTAAATTTGATTGAAAGATATTTGTCTTGGAAGCATGTATGAAACAAGTAGAGTATAGAATTACATTGGACATGATCAGAACTAGGCTTGTTTTTATGATTGAAATACATTTTGAAAAAGAATAGGATACTTGATAGGAAATCAACAGAATCTAGACTGATACCATAGCTTGTGAGGATTGAGCCTATACAGAAAATTTTCTTGTTAGAGTGACTTCACTGTAAATAATACTCTAGAACTTGCTTTGTTTCTCTACAATATTTGCATAATTGATATGATAAAGGCATTTTATTCTTTTAGCCATGGCCAAATTAGCTTACCTAAAAAAAAAATCTTCCATTGTTAACCTTTTTGAGCTTGAGACTTTTCTATTCAAATACCTGATGAACTGTTTGAACCATACTCATTGACTTACCTCTCTTGAGATTGGAATATTTGATTGATTGAAAACGAGACAAAAGTGATCAAAGTGAATTCCACTAAAAGTCAAAAGAAGAAGGAAAGAAAAGAACTGTCTCCAAATAAGTTCAAAGAAGAAAAAAAAAAGGAAGGAAATACAAAAGGAGGAAAAGAAAGAAATTATGAAAAAGTATGAATAAAAAGAAGTAGCGGAGAACTAATTCCAAATTGAGATCTAAATGAGTCTAAAGAAGATCAGTGTTCCAATCTCCATGATATTTAGCTACTTTCCAAATATTCCTACCTTTAAGCCAGGCCAAGTTGCAACCTTATAAAGACCTTTTGATCAACTGTGCATGTATTTATGTTTCTTATTTTCAAGAACTTGAGAATATAATCAAGCTTATGGTAGTATTATAGCTTTGGAGGAATTGAGAGATTACGATTACCCTAAACACTTGAGTGATGAGTGAATTATATTTCTTGGTAAGGGGTATACAAGTTAAGAATCTATGTTGATGGGAATGATAAGTATTCTTGAAATTTTCATGTGGAATTCAATTGCATTTAACATAATAGTTCTGAGATTGTTTATGTGATGAAATGCTTGATTGTTGAATATAGTTTCCATTGTAATAATATTTTATTTTATTGCTGAGGACATCAATATTTAAATCTGGGAATTATTTGATATACTGCTAGCATATGTAGTTTTTAGGATAAAATAATTAAGAAATTAAAGATAAAATATCAAATAAAGGCTTTAAATAGATATAAATTATCTTATCATTAATTTTATTATTAATTATTGTTATTTTAATATTTAGGAGTAATAAATAGAAGAAAAGAAGCAAAATAAAGAAGCAACTGGAATCTGCAGCTCACGCGGATCGCGCCAAAACCGCGCTGGTCGCGCCACAAGCACTGGACGTTCACGCGATCCGCGTGAAACTGGCGCCAGACGCGCGGACGTTACGGGAATTTCAAATTAAAGATTAATGATAAGATAAGATTAATGGGCTTTTAGGGTTAGTAAACCTAACTATAAATAAAGAAGCCACATAGCGTTTTAGGCATGCAGAGACACGCAAAAACACCAAAAAGAAGGCATTTGAAGAAATCAAGAATTAAGAGGAGCAAGAAGGAAGCCAAGATTGAGGGTTTGATTACTCTTCTTCTTTGTATTCTTTTCCATTCTTTGGTATTGTTGTATTGAGCTAGACATATCATGTCTGGCTAATCCTTTTTGATTGTGGTAATGGCCAAAAGCCAATGTGAACTCTTGTGTGGATTGGATTGATATTAATGAATATTATTATGATTTTTTCTCTTTATCTTGTTCTTCAAATTTAAATTCCATTGATAGAATTGATCACTCTATTAGAGGTACTAAGAGCTATAATTCACAATAGGGATATTGGGGTTTTAGTTTCTGAAAGCGATAAAGCGACAGTTTGACATTGCCAACTTAAAGCTTAATCCGAAAGGGGGTTACTAAGGGATTAGAATTCTTAATTAGGATTAAAGGGTTAAAATGACCGAGGAATCTGGGTTTAACCAATTAATTAAGGTGTATCTTTGAGCAGTTATAGTAAGTGAAATTAATTGTCAATTCAATTAAACAAGTAGGGATCAAAGGTGATTGTGCTTTCACCATAATTATTCTTTAATATTGCATCATCTTTATTATTAATTGAAATTTAATTATGTTTTATTAATTCATTCAAAATTATAACACAAACCATAAATCAATTTTATTTCTATTTTTATTTCTTCCAATTTTAAGATAATAATTACAATTACATTAGTGCCTCAATCCTCGTGAAGACGATACTCTACTTATCAAATTATTACTTGAACGATCGATACACTTGCCGTGAGTTATGCATCAATTTATTGACGCAACAGGTGTATGACGGGTTACCCTTGCGAGGAAGGATTTGTTCCTAGCTAGGTCATACATTGATGGTGCCCATGGTTGTATGTGGTATATGTCCATGTGGGGTGCATTGACTGGTTGGATAACCTTGCAAGGGTGGCTTTACGAATTTTAAGCATCCTAAGAGAGAAAGGGATTGTTTAAAATTCTAGTGCCTAGCTATCCATGGTCAGTGCATCGGCGAGCCCACATTCTTGTGTTACGTATGTTCATGGGGGGCGCATGACGGGTTACCCTTGCGAGGAAGGATTTGTTCCTAGCTGGGTCATGCATTGATGATGCCCATGTTTCATACTTCATTTGTATGTGTGGAAATAGAATGAAGGCACTCGTGTACCTATGGGTTTTAGTGGGCTGAGAACACAGGTACTAAGGGGTCATCAGGTTTGGAATTCCCTTGCGACGCTGGCTAATCACCGTGTGGGGGAATGGCCAGTGCACGACGGGGTGGCCATGATAGGCGGTGAATCATTTTTCCTGTGAAAGGCTATTTCTAGAAATGGTACCACATTGCATGCTAATAGATGAGTCAGGTGCATGCATTATTCTATGCATGATTGCTTAAGTTGTGAAATGCATGGGAGTGATTGGTTTGTTGAGTGTGTATTGCAATCATGGATTTTTGTTAATGATTGTGGTGGGTAATGTTGTTTCCTTCCCAATTGCTGTTATCTGATGTTTGTTGGTTTTTATATAATAAACTCACCCTTGCATTTGTTGTATCATGTGGTTGGTGCCTGTGATGATCGCGAACTTTCGTTCCTGGGAGCAGATAAGCAGCAGTAGGTGACTTTGGAGAGAGATCTTCTTTATGTTGGAGCCGCCAAGCCGACGTGATGACGTTGGAACTCTTTTTGGAAATACTTGTGTTTTGTTAATTAACTATTTCATATTTAGTCCCTTAATCCTTTTTGTAGACATGTATATTTTGAATTATAATTACATGTAAAACTAAATTAATTTCTAAGCAGGTGAATGATGAGTACTGATATAGTATATGTATACATATGTATTCAATTGTTGTAGTTGTATCGTGTGTATGATGATTGTATTATTATGAAAAACTTATTACCATTTTCATAATCAAATTAATGGAGCTTTTATTAAAATTGAGATTTGCACGATTAAGAGTTAGTGATATCGTAGCGACGAGGCGGGTCGTTACAAGTTGTACCCTTAAGGTACCTGAATATACGTTTCACAGCTTGCCAATGTTCCTTCTTAGGATTACCCATATACCTACTCACAACACTGACTATTTTTTATAGGTATGGTCTAGTGCATACCATAGTATATATGAGACTTCCTACCAGTGTTTTAAAAATTGGACCGACCCGCCCGGTCGGACCAACTGGACCGTGACCCGGTGGTTGGACCGGATCGACCATGTTTTTGACCCGGTGTGACCCGGACGGGTCAGTGGTCGAACCGACGACCCATCAACTCGGACTGGATCGCTATTTACAAAAAAATAACACTACAGATGAATGACGTCGTTTCTCCACTCTACCTGCCTCTCTTCAATTGTGCCTAGCAGTTCCATTTCTTCCCACTTTGTGCCGCCTTCGTCCGAGTTGCTTCCATCTTGTTCATCCGCGCCGAGCAATCGCGTCACAGCTCCCACTTAACGGCTTTCACGGGAGTGGGGGGTGTTGTTGGGTAAAGGCTTCCACGGAAGAGTGGGGGGTGGGTTTGCAGGGGTAACAGCTTCTGCGGGTTGGGGGGTTTGCGGGGTAAAGGGTTCCGCGGGGAAGGGGGGAGAGGAGGGTTGCGTGTTTTGATGTTGGGTGGGTGGAGTTGCTGATTCTTTTGTGGTGGGGGCTATCTGTAGGATACGGTGCATTCACTTTTTGTTTTTGCCTTTTTGGGGCTATTGCAGTGCTTCTACATTAAGCTACATCCACTTTTTGTGTATGATGTTTATATTGCTTGACCATAAATATTTGAGTATTGAATTTATTTAGGGAAATATATTAAATTTAAATTTATTTAATTTATGTTTATGATTTATGTTATTTGTTTATTTGAATTTGGATAATAATTTTTTTAATATTTTAATATCTAATTATTTGTGTTATGAAATTATATTAATTTGTGATTTTTTAAAATATTTTAAGAAATGTATAAAAAATTTATATTTATTATTATAAACCGGGTCATGTGGGTCGATTAGTGACCCACCGGTTCGGCCACTGACCCAGTGACCCAGTACCTTGATCGGGTCAGTCACCGGTTTGGTTTTTAAAACTATGCTTCCTAACACACTTGCATAAGGAACATGAGACATGTATTCCTTCTCTGATTCTGACTATGCAATATTGATTTCAGATAGATCAATGGACTTTGTCAAAGGAGTACATACTAGTTTTGTGAATGCCAGCCCAAAATGATTCAGCACTTTCTAAATGTATTCCATCTGACACAAAAATATCTTCTAGACTTGATCCCTTTTGATCTACATGCCCAAAATCTTTTCAGTATCTCCCATGTCCTTCATCTTAAATTCACTACTGAGTGGTGGCTTTAGCTTCTGAATTGCCAACAAAATTTAAGATGCTATGAGCATGTCATCCACATAGAGTAGTAGATGGATGTGGGCACCATCCTCCACCTTGCTATGATAAACACATGAGTCATAGGGACTTCTGATGTACCCATGAGAGACAATGAACTCATCCAATCTTTTGTACCACTGTCTTGGTGATTTCTTCAACCCATAAAGAGATCTCTTCAATCTATAGATAGAACTTTCCTTTCCTTCCACCTTAAAACCTTCAGGTTGTTGCATTTGAATGTCTTTCTCTATTCTTCCATGGAGAAAGGCAATTTTAACATCGAGTTGCTTTAACTCCATATCTGGAGTTCCCACCAGGGCCAGCAAAACACGTATAGAGGTGTGTTGAACTAGTGGAGATATCGTTTCTCCAATGGGATGATAGATGCCTTTTGTCGATTCCCTTGTCATCTCGCCCTCCCAAATTCGTTGAGACAGATTTTTTTGATACTATTTGTTACACCCCTCTCTTTATAGTACTTTGTAGCAAAGTAGGAAACTAAATTGAATATACATATATTCAATTATCTTTTTATTTTATTTTTGGATTAGGATTGAAGAATTTAATCAGATAGTTGTTGTTTTAGTCCACTCATTCCTTCTAATTGTAGCCTTTAGCTACCAGACGTGCTTTATAACAGATTATTTCTTTAAGATCCACTTGCACCCTACTATTATTCTGCCATCATGTAGCTTAACTAAATCCCAAGTCTAGTTCTTCTAAAGGGATTCACTTTGTTCATTCATAGCCATCGTCCACTCTTCAACTTTAGAATAGGAAATTGCTTCCTGATAAGTGGTTGGTTCGAACGAATAAATGTCTTCTGCTATTTGTACTGCATAAGACACTATATAAAAGCCATATCTTTCAGGAGCCTTGATTTTCCTTTGTGACTTTCTAGCGATGTGGTTTTGGGTTCTTTGGATGGTATGACTTGTCCATTCAGTCCCTTCAATTAATGTTGAATTCTGATGTTAAGGGTGCATTTGAAGATCCTGATCAGTCTCATCATGTGCTTCAAACAACTTTTAATCACTAATGTTCTTGATTATGGAGCCCTCAAACTCTACCTAGTTAGTGACATCCACAGTCTTGCCCAAGTCTTTATCAGATTAATAATGCAACATGGATAGTTCATCAAAGACGCCATCTATACTCGGAATGACCTTTATTTCATATTGAAACTTGACTCAGATTTCTTTGACTCTATCTACATAACCCATAAAGAATTATTTTATGGCTGTAGGATCCATCTTACCTTCACTTATGTGATAGTATGTCGGACATCCAAACACCTTCAACATTGAGTATTCAACTAGTTTGTTAGACCATACCTCAATAGAGGTCTTGAAGTCTATGGCAGTGGATGGTGATTGATTTATGAGATAACATGTTGTGCTCACTGCCTTAGCTCATAAACTCTTATTTAATTCCAAATTGGATAGCATGCATTTAGGCCTTTCAACAAGGTCATATTCATTCTTTCAGCTACTCTATTTTGTTGTGGAGTATAGCGTACAATACATTGTCTTTCTATACCATCATCTCTACATAATTCATTGAATTTAGTAGAATAGAATTCAAAGCCATTGTCGATCGTAAGACACTTTATTGTCTTTCTTGCCTGATTCTTTATAAGAATTTTCCAATGCTTGAAAAATTTGAAAGCTTTAGATTTCTACTTCAAATTTGAACACCCATATCATTTTAGAGTAATCATTGATGATGGAGAGGAAATACCATGCCCCTCCTAGTGATGGAACACTCAAAGGGCCCCAACATTCAGAATGGATGTAGTACAACATGGCCTTTGTTGTGTGCATAGCCTTTGGAAACTTCTTTCGATGTTGTTTCCCACAGATGCAATGCTCACAAAACTAAAGAGGTTCCACCTTTTGATTTCCAAGTAAGCCTCTCTTGCTCAGAATATCCAGAACTTTTAACTCATGTGGACTAGACACAAATGCCATAGAGAATTATCACATGAGCCATTGGATGCATGGTTTCCAGATTGTGAAACAATAGAGACAAAGTCTGTCACAGTAGATGTACAAATTTCCTTACTTGGTTCCTTGCATTACCACATACTTCCCTTTCCTTTTGATCTGCATAACTTTACCTTTAACCCAACAAGAAAAACCTTTCGAATTCATGGCACCGACAGATACAAGATTTTTCTTAAGCTCTCGAATGTGACGAACTTCAATCAAGGCTCTAACAACACCATCATGCATTTTGATTTGTACAGAACCTATACCGACAAACTTACAAGGAGCATCGTTACCCATAAGGACGTTACCATCAGACTTCTTCTCATATGTCACAAACCAATGCTTGTGTGGACGTATATGATAAAAACAACCTTACTCCAATACTCATGGTTCAATATGTTGTTGTAGTTGTTCACCAATAGCCATAACCAAATTTCTTTCTAATGAGGAGTCATTCTGAACAAGGCAACAACAAAATCTTTCTTTGCTTTCTTTGGACAACATCGCTCCCATTGACCCGATTCTTTACAATAATTGCAAATTTCCTTAAGATCGGCTTTGCTTTTCTTTCCACATTTTCCTTTCATCTTCTTATGCCCTTAAGTAGAATCAGTCACCAATAATCCAGATGTATAGGCTTCATCACCATTCCCAGATGCCTTTAGTCGAAGCTTTCTAGAATAATGATTGGACTTGACTCTCACAGGATGGAGGAAGAAAGGCTAACAAAATCATTGTCAGATCTTCATCCTCCATCTTGACATCAATGTCACGTAGTTCCATTAGAATAGATTTTAGCCTATCAAGATGTTCCTTCAATGGCGTACCTTCCTTCATTTAGAGGCCAAACAAACGTCATTTCCAAAGAAACTTGTTACAGATTGATTTTGTCATGATGAGTGTCTCTAATTTGAGCCAAAGCCCAACATAAGTTAGCTTTTCAGAAGCTTCATAAAGAACCTCATTAGACAAAGATAAGAGAATTAGCGAATGCGCTTTGACGATTGACCAGAGAGAAGGGCCCAAATGCACTATTCTTTCAACGAGGCTCAAAGTTTGATGCGTCAAAGGTTGAAGCTATTCTTCCTCGTGAATTTCTCAACCTTGATTGTGTTGACCATCTTTTTGATAGAATTATGAAATGGTTGATCACTAATGACTTGATATACCGCAAAATAGATGCAGAACCGATCTTGAATTGAAGCTCTAGATATCAATTTGTTGGGAAGATTTAAGAAATTCAATTCAAACGAAAAGATGATAGAAGGAAAAGAAAAATATTGTGCAAAATTGTTAAGTTTATTGCGAATAATAGAATTTTTCAAGGAAGGAGACAATAGCTAATTGTCTAACCGAAAACAGTTACAACAGAAAAAAAAATCAGTTACAATTACAACACAACCTATGTTAATGAACCACCAGACTGTATGCTCTCTTCTATGTGACTAAACGCCCCACCAGATTACAGAAGATTGGATGACCTATACAAAAGACAATAGTACTGGACCAAACAACCAACACTGTCATCCATGAAAACAATGAATACACTCAAATACCAAAAGGGGGTGAATTGGAATAACCTTGACCTTTTAAAATTCTTTATAAATCAAATTTTAAGATCTTAATCACTTTTAAAACCAACATAACTTTAATTCAATCAAATCACTCAGTCCAAGATTCCAATTACAAAATCAGTACTTGTTGAGTAATGAAGAAATCACAACAGCTGAGAGATCAAGATAGCAAGAAGAGATAGAACAATAGAAAATAACACAAACACATATATTGGTTCACTTCTCAAGAGAAGCTACATCCAGTTCTTCTAATCAAAACTAGATTAGAGTTCCACTAATTCAAAAGTATTCTTTACAAGCAACTACAAGTGATTTTCTTTATCAACCCTAGACAAAGAATCAGAGTTCTAACACCCTATTCTCAATGGATGAATGAATGCACGAATGATTTTACCAATCAACACCAGGTTGTATGAATATCAAAGCTTAGAATCAACTCTCTTGAAAAAACCTTTCTTGACTTATCTTCAAGTATGAAGCAAAATGATCTTTTAATCTCAAACAAGAAATCTAATACTCAGAAAATTGTTTCTTGGACAATGAGAACTTTTGCTTGTGTTGGGATTTCGTAATCAGAAGTATATGATGAAAAATGATCTCTCTTGAAATCGTACACCCAAGCAGCTTTATATAGAAAACAGTTTTAACATACAGTAATCGATTATTACACAAGTGTAATCAATTATTTTAACATATGTAATCAATTATTTAACCAAGTAATCGATTAAAATGTTCTTGAGACAATATGGAAATCTTTAACGGACAAAGTAATCGATTATTCCATGAAGTAATCGATTAAACCAGTCAATCTCGTATATGCAATAGGATTTGGTAATCGATTACAGATTGTGGTAATTGATTAAGGCAGTCATGCATATTTAAAAATGAACTTGTATAATCGATTACAGTGTAGTGGTAATCGATTAAGACAGATAATCATGATTTACATTTTGTGCTATGTAATCGATTACAAGTAGCTAGTAATGGATTAAAGTGTTCTTCATGGCTTTTCCAAAATCAAACAGAAGCTGGTAATCGATTATATCCTTGTGTAATCAATTAAAACAGACAAAGCCATGAAATATGCACAGATTAGCTATTAAGTTCTTTTCTTAAAACATTTTATGCATGAATATGTTTATGCTTTATGCAATGCAACAATCACAAGATAAGTCTTCTTAAACCATTCTACAAATAACAAATGCCTTCAATTGAATGGGATGTAAAAATCTAAAACCTTCAATTGACATGGGCTTTATCCTTGATCTTCTTCTTCAGCTCCTCATATATCCAACAATCCACCCTAACTTTATCGTCTATAGTCCAACAATAAATAGTCTTTTCGGTTGGCTTCATTTAATTTTCTATAATCAATACACAGTCACAAACCGATAGTCTTTCTTACCATTATCAACTCTTTATGCTCATTTTCAATAATTAGGGTGCCCCCTTTTTTAGGGACACATTGGACTAGACATACCCATTCATTGTTAGAGATGGGGTAGATGATGTTTGCATCCAATAGCTTCAGGACCTCTCCTTTCAAAACTTCCATCATGTTGAGGTTGAGCCTCATTTGAGGCAACTGTTAGGCTCTTGGCTTTCTTCCATATGGATCCTATGGGTGCATAATGTAGGGTCAATAGCCTTGATGTCATGAATGGCCCACCCAAAGGCCTCCTTGTTGTCCTTCAAAACCCTCAAAAGTTTATCATCTTCTATTGCATTTAAACCTGTGACAATAACATCTGACGAAGAAAGAAAGGGTCAAGAAAAACATACTTTAAGTTGGAAGGTACGGGCTTAACCCCAACATAAGAGGTTTCTCATTTGAGAGTTTAGGCTTTGACCCACTACTCCTTTCCAAATCTTCAAACCTTTGATTTCTCATTGGTTTGGCATTGCTTTGAGCTTAGAGGAACATCAGTATTTCATCCTCATCACTACTCAATTATGAGTCCAAGTCCTCATCAATAAAAACTCTTTCCAGGGGGTCCTCCATCCTCACACTTAGGAATGAGGTTTCCACCAAAGCATTAGTGGGATCTCTTGCCTTAATGAAATTACAGGTAGAAAAAGAGGCAGTTTTTTCCATGTCTAGCACCACAAAATCAACTGGAAAAATGAACTTGTCCACTTTAACCAACACATCCTCAATACGCCCCTAGGATAGATAATAGACCTGTCAGCAAGCTACAGGGTGATGCTTGTGGGTTGTGTTTCTCTCACGCTTATTTTCTTAAAAATTGAGTAAGGCATTAAGTTGATGTTTTCCCCAAATCACACCAACATTTCTCAAAGTGAGAGTTTCTTATAGTGCAAGGAAGGGTAAAACTCCCAAGATCCTTAAGCTTAGGGGTCAACTTTCTCAGTACCATAACAGAGCATTCCTTATAGAGGCTAATAGTCTCAAATTCTATTAATTTGTGCTTGTTGGAAATGATTTCTTTCAAGAATTTATCATGCTTTTGGCATTTAAGCTATAGCTTCAGAAAAAGGAATGTCGATATGCAACTTTTTAAATCATTTCTAAAAATCTAGAGAGTTGCTTATCATGTTGCGTATTTTAATCGTTTGAGGGAAAATGATACTTACCTTAGGAAATGTCAATACCTCATTTTCTTTCTCATTCTCAAAACTCCCTTCAGTAGAAGTTTCCTTTACTTTTTCTGGGTTCTCCTCAGTAAGAACCTCCTTCTTTGGTGGTGGTGGAGTTGTCTTCTGTTTCTTCTTGAGCTCTGCATAGGGCTTCCCACTTTTGATGTTGACCACTTTCACATCCTCCTTGGGGTTGGTCTTAGTTTATGAAGGTAATGCACCTTGATCCCTCTAAGACATAAGGGTGACAAGGTTTGATACTATTGATTCCAAGGATTTAGTCCTCCCATCACTCTTAGTCATGCGCTTCATCGTCATTTCCTGCATAGTTGGCCTCCTCTTATCCTTCTTAGGCCCCTGATTCTAATTTTGAGGGCCCTTGTAAGTATTGCGATTTTGATTTTGTATGAGATGGGGCTTATACACATTCTAGCTATGACCCTGACCTTGCCTCTAGTATTTATTCTTCTTCCAAGACAATTTTGGGTGGTCTTTCCACCTCTGGTTGTATGTGTTGGAGTAAGGATCATAACTTTTGCTCCTTCTGCTAGCATAGTTTACATCTTCCAAAGCGTGAGGAAAAGGGCAATCTCCAGTCATATGTCCTATCTCCACACACTGATCACAACACAGGGGATGGGGATCTTCTGAGTCCGAGCCTTCCTCAATGTATTAATCTACTTAGTCAAAACATCCAACTTTGGGTCAAGAGCTAAGCTGGATGAATTGACCTCCACTTGGTGAACTCCTGTAGGCCTCTTTAGGATCCTTGTGTCGCTAGTACCATTATAGGCAATGGAAGGCATGACCTTAATAATGTCCATTACTGCATTAGTCATCTTATGCATGAGGTTTCCCCCTACAACAACATCTATACAGGACCTGTTGTGTTGTGATAGTCCTCCATAGAAGATGTGGACTAGCCTCTATGGTGAGTACCTCATCGACTTCAGATAAGGATTCTTGCTGATATTGGGTAAAATTCTCAATTTCTCTTATCAACTGCTCAGACTTTACCACTATAAAGGATTTATGCAAGAGCTGCGTTGAGAACTGGTCCCAAGTGGTAATGCTTTTTTTTTTGGCAAGTCACAGTGTTTGCTTCAACCATCCTTCTCCTCCTTCTGTCATTGTTGTTCTTGTGACAAGCTCTTTCAACTCCAGGTCATACTCAGGAATTTCATCCCTCTAAGATCGAGCTAGCATAAACTATTAAACAAAGGGAAATGATTAAAATGCAACAGGAAAAAGAATAAAATTTTAGAGGGAGTGGAGACAAAACAATAAATAGAATTTAAAGACAAAAAATAAAAATTATAGACAAGAAATAAAAAACAATTATGAACAAAATTATTTAATTAATGCAAATTAAAATTATTCAGGAACTTCACCACTAGTCCTCGACAATGGTGCTAGAAACTTAATGTGTAAAATAAGTATTCACACAAGGGCAAGTGTACCCTACACAGTAGCATCGTGAACTCGAAAGTCTAGATATCATACCCTAGAGGCTAGTGTGTTCTTAAAGGATTCAAATTACAAAAACTAAATAATCTTGGGGGGTTTCTATCTTGTGTTGAAAGGGTTTCACCAATTGTAACAAATAAATATAAACTAAAATAAGCAATAGTTTCTACGGAAGACATAAACAATTGAAAACAAGCCAGGATTATGAATTTGCATGTACTATTTTCCCTTAATTCCAATTTTAATTAAGAACCCTAAGTTAATAATTAATCTCTAATTGCCTCTTAAGTTAATCATTAGCCTATGGTCAAGATCTAAAAATACTCTTCCCCCTAAATTAATTCTTAATTGGTCATTTGGGATTTAATTTAGGGTTAAAGATGAATAAAAGAGAGGTTTATAAAAAGGAGATTCACAAACCAATTTGATCATGCAAGTTTTATGTACTCTATTGTTTTACAGGTTAGTTAATCATGAGTAGATGAACACTAACACGTAATTAACTATGAATTAGAGTGGTCAATTCCAATGTAGAAGAGAAAATAGTAAAACAATATGATTAATTGAATAACATCATAGAACTAAATTAAAATATAGAATCAAAGTACACGGGTAAAGCTAAATCATAATCCAAGCTCTAGGGGTTTAGCCAACCATGGTCACAGTACAACCAATGACATACAAAATAGCATAGAGAATGAAAGAGATCGAAAATGTAACGACCCGCCTTGTCGCTATGATGTCACTAACTCTAATCGTGCAATTTCATATTTTAATGAAAACTCCATTAATTTGATTATGAAAATGGTAGTAAATTTTTCGCGATAATACATTTATCACACAACAAATGAAGACATAATCGAATACATATGTATGTATATTTTCAACTAGTACATATCATTCACCTGTCAGAACTTAGTTTAGTTTTTACATGTATTTACACCTGAAATTTACATGTCCAACAAAAAGGAATCAAGGAATCAACTACGAAAGAGTTGATTAACAAAACACAACTCTTTTCCATAAAGAATTCCAACGCTATCACGTCGGCTTGGCGGCTCCAACAAAAAAGATCTCCCTCCAAGGTCACCTACTATAGCTCATCTGTTCCCATGAACAAAGGTTTGCGATCATCACAAGTACCAATCACACGGTACAAAATTGTAAGGGTGAGTTTATCATACAAGATCAACAAGTACCAGGTAACAATAATTAGACAGAAAACAACAATAACAATCATAATCATACTCAATAATCATCAATTCAACACACACTCAACAAACTAGTCATCCACTTTTTCACAAAACAATCACTTATGCCTAGCATGATACATGCACCTAATTCCACTCTCACCATGCAATGTGGTACCATATTCATGGAAATAGCCTCTCTCAGGAAAATGATTTAGTCGTTTATCAGGGTCACCTTGTCATGCACTGGCCATTCCCCCTGGTGATTAGCCAGAGTCACAAGAAAATTCCAAATCAAATGGCCACTTAGTACCTGCATTTTTAGCCTATAAAAAAACCACAGGTACACACTGCCTTCATTTTATTTCCATCCATGCAATTATGAAGTATGAAACATGGGCACCATTAATGCACTGACCATGGATAGGGACCAACCCTTCCTCACAAGGATATCCAATAAGTCATGCACCCCCCATGTACATACACAACATACAAATATAGGCTCATCGATGCACTAACCGTGGATAGGGACCAACCCTTCCTCTCAAGGATATCCAACAGGTCATTGCACCTCACATATACATACACAACATACAACCATGGACACCATTAATACACTAACCATGGATAGGGACC
>PYAF01002505.1:40858-51591 GCA_007407185.1 Glycine tomentella | reverse complement strand
CGCTTTCTGTATTAAGTTATGCCTGGGGTTAATGATAAATAAAATCTAGCATCGCAGTATCGTATTATGTGAACATGTTGGGAAAAGAATTTGAGAAAATGTTTTGGAAAAATTTAATCACGATTTCTATACTATGTTTCCAAAACGGATTTTTAATAAGTCTTCCGCTGAAAACTCTATTACCAAGATGAGTAACAACTGGAGTACTACGGGGTGTTACACCTCTGACCCCTACAATACATTTCTATTGTATCTAGTTTTACAGTTTATAAATCATATATTGAGCACCTAAAAAAAGACTAATATCACTTAAATGATAATTATAATCAAAAGTTCCCATGGTTTGAATATTTACATAACTAATAAATAATTAGATTATAAGTAAGTATTATAATTATAATAAATTTTATATAACTAGTTATAATTTGATATATCTAACCAGATATTATTTTTAAAATATGGACATATAACCAATTATGAATGAACTAATTATATAACAAATTATATATAAAATTAATTATAATTAATTATGAATAAATAAAAATAAATTATTTAAAATAATAATTTCTATAAAACTAGATACAGTTTTATAATTATAACTGTTTCTTAAATAAAAATAAGTTATTTGAAATAATCGTAATTAATTATAAAATTGGTTATAATTTTATAACTAGTTATATAAAATTAGTTATCGTTATAGTTATTTTTTAAAAACTATTTTTTTGAGTAGCCCTAATTATAATGCACCAAATAATGAATGAAAATCATTTTAAATTTTGTTAAATTGTGTAAAACTTCTGGCTTCAGCACTAGCGTGCAGCTGTAGCTAAAAGGCTGATTCAGCCAGTCAGCCCCAAAATAACGAATGGTGTTGCGACAGTAACAAGTTTACTGTGTTTAATTAATTGGTTAACAGCTATTTTGCTTAATGATTAATTAAATGGGGGCAACAGAAAGAAATATTTGAACCTCATAATACAACCAATCAACTAAATATACCTCAAACAGTTGTATTTATCAAAGAAAAATGTGTCTAACTATGGAGGTTATTAATAACTTAACGTACGTGGATTAATTTCCATTACAAACTTTATGTGAGTTGGCTAGTCATGCATGAATAATGTACTTACGCACATAATAAGTTATAAGACAATTAAGTTATTTAACACAAGAGTCTGGAGCTAGAATAAAATGGACTCTTGGGTTAGAATTCTGTTTCATTGCTTGCATTGTTCCAGCTTTTGTTGAGTGCAAAGTGAGGCACTACAAATTCGATGTAAGTATAAGCCATTAAATCTTTCCTGGCCTACTGGGGATATATGCTTCGTTTCGTGCTTTTTAGAGTGCAGGAATGATATATAATATTATATATTCAAAATGCATGAAATTTATGATTTATTCAGCTATTCCGATCAATATATAGTTTTACTTGATTTACTATAAAGTTTATATCAAGTCTCATATCAGGTTCTATTTAACCTGTAGCTTTGTGATGTGAGAGCTGTTAGAATTTAAAACAGAAATAATCTAATCATGCTTAACATAAACCATAACAACAATTAGATCAATGCGGAATAATAAATAGGATCATAGGAATACCTCCCGTCATTGCAATGTCTTTGACTGCTGCAAATCTTCTGTGTTTCTTGGTGCTTCCAAGCTCTCTCTTTTCTCACGTAGATGGTGTATGTGAATTATCAAAGCAAGTTTGGGGACCAGGAAACGTGAGCACGTCCCTTTTATAATCTCCTCTCCATCAAAGGTGATTATTGACGTGTTTAATTAGTGGACGGTTTTCTGAAACGTTGTTAAGTTAGTGGATTGAAATCAATTGTCATCAATTGGCATCAATGTGAATCACAACCATTCCTCTTCCTTATTTTCATCTTGTAGCGGAAAGAAGAATTTAACATTCTCTCACTTAGTTCACATGCTGCAACATATGCTATAGTAAGAAACAAAATACATGCATAAGTCCTCTTAAAATTGAGTATTATCATGCATGTATTACAATGCATTATGTTTTCTCAAGCCCATATAACTTAATGAATAAATACAATATTTATTCTTGGTCCAAACTTTATTGATATTTCTCAAAATAAATATGTGCATAAACTGAAATGAGAAAATATCATGAACTGAGTTTCAAATTAATATCGTTCTTACAACGAAAAATTGCATGAGGGATCCAAGTCCCATTCTAACTACATGATCCTTAAATTTCAATGGTGACATGCCCTTAGTTAAAGGATCAGCGATCATCAATTCAGTGTTAATATGCTCAATAACCACTGCTTTATTTTTCACACGTTCTCTTATGACCAAATACTTAACGTCGATGGGTTTACTTCGACTACCACTTTTGTTATTCTTAGCCATAAAAACAGCAGCTGAATTATCACACTATATTCTTACTACAAAAAAATGATGTTTTTGTGGCCTTTATTTTGTGACGTTCTCAACAAGCCGATAGAAAGGTTAATAATTTTTATAAAAAATAATGAATATCATCAGGTACGCATGTCACTTTTACTATATATATATATATATATTTTAAAAAAAATTGTAAGTCATTGTAGACCCAAAACCCTTTCTTTTTCAATTTTCCCCTTTTCTTCTTCTTCTTCTTCTCTGAAATCAATTCGAAAGTAGCAGCCATGGAAGTGATACTCGTGGATTGTGTGCAGAAGAGTCTTCGGCATTTCATGCACGTCAACGCCTTCTTCCTCTACCAGCGTCTCTGCGCTAAGTTCCCCACCGAGGTATTCAATTTCCTTCAATTTGATTCCTCTGAAACTTCCAGAAAATGGAAACAGAAATTGAAGATTCTCTCCCTCCGTTATATGCTCTGCAAACTTCACCGTTGTGAGCTCCGAGATCGATTGCTCTCCGCAAACAAATTATAATATTATACTTGGTTTCTTTGTTGCATCATGGACTGGGTTGTCAAGTACCATGGGCCAAGACCTAGTATCCGACCAAAACAGGTTTATCTGATGTATATTGGTGATTCCATGTTCTTATTCACATATCCATCAAAATGTGAATGTTATTTATTAATAATCTGCATTTTCCTTTATTGAACAGGTTTTTGTGGCTAATCATACTTCCATGATTGATTTCATTATCTTAGAACAGATGACTGCATTTGCTGTTATTATGCAGAAGCATCCTGGATGGGTTGGTAAGTTTATATCGCTATGTGTTGGCTTTAAATACACAAGAAGCATTGTCTTTATCATCAACACAGTTTTTTTTTTATTATTATCTATATTTGCTTGTGTCATACAATCTCTGGGTGAATTAGTTTTTAAGAATATTATGGTGCTAACACAATTCCACTCTTCTACCGAGATATCTCCAGTATATTTTAAAACTATTATCAAAATGAAAGTTTGTTTTCAAGTCAGAATGTGAATAATGTGCATAATATACAACAATAAAAAAAACTTAGGATTAATGCCTTTTGTTATTAGGCACTTCATCCTTTACCATTGAGCAGTTTAAATGGTTAGATGAACGCTGTACATGATGAGCTGATTGAACTGCTACTAGAATATAGCAGAAAGAAGAGAAATATTGATAGAACAGAGAGAGATTCTTTATTCACTAAGTGAAGTAGTTACAGAAAATAGAATGCCAAGCTATTTTTATTTTGAGGAACCAGGCCCCTCCCAAACTGATGCCTACAATATTCCTGAACCTTACTCTCCAGTCTCCACTCTTATAGTTTATATAACCTGATAACTAGCTCTTACTAACTGCCTTCTAGTTATTTACATAACAAACTATGTAAAAAATTTTGAATTGTGATTTATCACTATACCAACAATTAATTCCTTACACAAAATACAACTTTCATTTATCATCTTTCCAAACTGCCATAAGTTCATAGAAAAATATAAGGTCAAATAAATTGAAAATGTATAATTCAATAAATTTTACAAGTCTAAATTGTAGAAATTTTTAATTATTAATGTTTTTCTTTTAATAATATATATATATATATATAAAGTATTTTTGTAATTTCAACTAGTATTTGCATATACAGATATTATGATACACGTATTTTACCCATTTATGGGATGTAGTTTGTGATGTTTGGTACTTGGAGCCACAAAATTTGAAGCCAGGGGAGACACCCATTGAATTTGTAGAGAGGTAATAGATCTTTGTCCACAATTGTTTGGAATATGCAGTGAACTTCAAGGCATTGAAACAATATCTATTATTTCAATGGTGTAGGCTTAGATACATAATCTCACATCGTGCTGGGCTTAAAAAGGTTCCTTGGGATGGATATCTGAAGTATTCTCGCCCTAGTCCAAAGCACAGAGAAGGAAAGTAAGTTCCATCTCCCAATCTCTCGACTATGTTATCTTATGATCTTTATAACCTAGGTGTTATATTTAAAATTATGCATGTCAGTTATTTTTGTTTCAAGTCCTGAAGTCAATAGTAGAGGTTTATAAGTGGCTACCAATGATGTTGAGAATTAATGGAGGGTACTAGGTAGCATACCTAAGTGAAAACTAAGTGACATTTGTGTAATAATTGAAAAATGGAATATTAATTGCAAAAAGAATATGGGACCAAATTAATTTTTAAGAATATGGTTGTTGAATTAAGATACCTATGATATAATGATAAAATACATGAACAATCTGCTTACATTGCTTGATTTTGACTGAATATGTTTGTGAACAGTACTCTTAGGCATTCAAAATGTAAGAATCTATACCTACAAAGAACTAAAAGTTGCCTCTGACAATTTCAGTCGGGCCAATAAAATTGGGCAGGGTGGATTTGGTTTAGTTTATAAGGTAACTAAATAACTTTCAGGCATTTCTTCCCGGCATCATCGTATCAATTGGCTTGATCATTATCTTTTTCTTCCTTTCCTTATTAGTGAAACCTTAACAATATTATGGTGGATGATCAGGAACTGCTAAAAGATGGGAAAGTAGCTGCCATAAAAGTACTTTCAGCAGAATCAAGTCAAGGGGTAAAGGAATTTATGACAGAGATTAATATGATCTCAGATATAGAGCATGAAAATTTGGTTAAGCTATATGGTTGTTGTGTGGAAGGGAATCAACGAATCTTGGTCTACAATGATCTTGCACAAACACTTCTAGGTAAATGCATTATAATTTTGTGAGTTAATTTTTCTGGGAAAATTTGAGAGCAAGACATCTATTTTATCATTTAGAAAATATGGAGTTGTTATATTAATTTAATTTCCTTACCATTATTCTTTTTGAATAAGTTATTTTCTCTTCACTTATAGGTTCAAGTCAGAGTAATATCATTTTTGATTGGAAAACACGATCTAGGATTTGCATTGGGATTACACGTGGGCTTTCTTATCTTCATGAAGAAGTAATACCCCATATTGTTCCGAGAGATATAATTGTTAGGTGACTAGGTTAGTGTAGAAGAAAGTTGATACTATATAACTCTGAAAACATATAATTGTTTTGTTCTCATTTATTAATTTTAATTTATATTAATATTATATTTGTTTTTTCCTCAATAATCTGAGAGAGAAACAAAAATTATTTCCTTTATATTTATTGTTCGAAGGGAATAATTTCAACAATTGAAGTCTAGAAGATGAAATAGTGAACCCATAAACTATTATTATTTTTTTGGTGTGCTTTAATGAATTGTCTTAAATATTTTTTATTTTATTTTTGTAAATAACATGCTATTTAAATTAAATGCGCAAGGTTTAATTTTATAATTTGATGTTGCTGACATTTGTAGGTTTGTAATTTTGATATGGATGGGTGTGGGTGACTTAGAATATTGACATATTTTGTAATGCTATATAAAAAAATACTGTTTTTGGCAAAAAAAAAACGCATTTTGTGGCGGTTTTTTAACCGCCAGAAAGTGGAACGTTAAAAATAAAAGTGAAAATAAATTTTGTAGCAGCTTATAGCCGCCACAATTTTTCTGGCATATTTACCAGCGTTCCTCTTAAAGCCGTCACAATATTTTCTGACATCGTTACTTCTGACAGTCAATGTTGACAGTCAGAGTTTAATTTTGTGGCGGCTATTAGCCGCCAGAAATGGATTATTTAGCCGCCACAAAAATATAAATTTTTTGTAGTGTCTCAATGGCCTAGAAATCGAATCCATAACTCTAAGCCCACCGGCGGACCTATATGGAATTCAGGGTGGGCAGGTGCTCCTCCTCATTTCAATAAAATCACTAGTATTTGTCCTAAAATATTATATTTTACATCCCATAATTTTATATTTTGCACCCTCTAATTTTATGTATTTGAACTTCCTTACCAGTTCACATGTAAGAGTAAGTAAAATATACCATCTTATTTTAATAAAATGCAAAAAAATATTATATTTTACACCCCATAATTTTATATTTTGAATCCCATAATTTTATGTATTTGAACCTCGTTACCCGTTCACATGTGAGAGTAAGTAAATGCACCCTATTATTTTAATAAAACGCAAATATTTATCTTAAAACTTTATATTTTGTATCTTTTATCTTTGTGTTTGAATCCAACTATCCCATATGATAATGATAATTATCAATTTTTATTTTTTAAATAAATTGCCCCCACTGATCGAGGGTCCTAGATCCACCACTGTCTAAGCCCATAAATGAAACTTCTCAACCATACACCATGTGAGGTGGCCTCAAAACAAAATACGAACTCAGCTTCCATAGTGGAAGTAGCAGTCAAAGACTGCTTCGCACTTCTCCAAGATATAGCTCCATCGGCTAGCATAAAGATATATCCTGAAGTCGACTTTCTTGAATCAATGCAGTCAGCGTAGTCTGAATCAGAGTAGCCAAGTATTTCCAAATTATCAGTTCGTTTAAACATAAGCATGTAGTCCTTCGTTCCTTGAAGGTACCTCATAACTTTCTTTGTAGCTTTCCAGTGGTTCAAACCTAGATTACTCTGATATCTTCCTAACATCCCAACAACAAATGCAATATCAAGTCTTGTGCAAACCTGAGCATACATAAGGCTTCCAACAACTGAAGCGTATGGAATATTCTTCATTTGTTCCCGTTCAAGATTATTCTTCAGACATTGATCTAAGTCAAACCTGTCACCCTTTGCAATAGGAGCTACACTTGGCGAACAATCTTTCATCCAAAATCTCTCTAAAACTTTGTTAATATAGGTCTCTTGAGACAAACCAAGAATACCTTGAAGTCTGTCTCTATATATCTTGATGTCAATAACAAAAAAGACATCACCCATATCCTTCATATCAAAGTTTTTAGAGAGGTATTGTTTTACCTCATATAGCAAACGGTTATCATTGGCTGCAAGTAAAATATCATCCACATATAGAATAAGGAAACAAACCTTGCTCCCACTGACCTTCTGGTATATACATTGATCCACAATGTTTTCCTCAAAATCGAATGAAGTGATAACATCATGAAATTTCAAATACCATTGACAGGAGGCTTGTTTCAATCCATATATAGATTTCTTAAGTTTGCACACCAAATTCTCACAATCACTAGAGGAAAAACCTTCTGGTTGTTTCATGTAAACCTCTTCCTCTAGTTCTCCATTAAGAAAAGTTGTCTTCACATCCATTTGTTGCAACTCTAAATCAAATTGTGCAACTGATGCTAGAACAATACGAAGAGAATCTTTCTTAGATACAGGAGAAAATGTCTCCTTGTAGTCAATTCCTTCCTTTTTAGTGAATCCTTTGGCAATGAGTCTTGCTTTATATCTGTCAATGTTGCCTAATGAGTTTTCTTTGTTTTAAAAACCCATTTACATCCAATGGCTTTTACACCATTAGGCACTGAATAAGATCCCAGACCCCATTAGATACCATAGAATTCATCTCATCTTTCATAGCATCGTACCATAAATTTGATGCTTTACAACTCATGGCTTGTGAAAATGTTTCAGGATCATCTCGACTCCAATATTATAGGCAGATTCTTGTAGATACACAATATAATCACTAGGTATTGTTGATTTCTTTATTCTAATAGATTTTCTTAATGTTGCATTATCACTATCTTGAGGAACTTGTTGATCAAATTGCTGATCAATAATTTCTTGTTTTTCATCAACAACTTGATCTATTGAACCTATGTCAGCAACTGATTGTGGATTCTCAATGATTGGTTGTACAACATTTGGATGAATTGTAGAGGTGTTGTTGACAACAACCAATCTAATACTTGATGTGGAAGGTTGAATGTCTGAATGATCTTCCTCAGAAACAAGATCTTTGATTTGATCACTCTCACTAATCAAGTCATTCTCAAGGAATTTAGCATTTCTTGATTCCACAATCCTAATAGTGTGAGATGGACAATAAAATTTGTATCCCTTAGACCTTTCGGCATATCCAATGAAATGCCCACTAATGGTCCTTGGGTTAAGTTTCTTTTCTTGTGGATTATAAATTCTAACTTCAGACGGACATCCCAAACGTGTACATGTCGCAAACTTGGTTTCCAACCTTTAAATAACTCAAACGGCGTCTTTGGGACAGCCTTGGTTGGAACTCGGTTCAATATGTACGTAGCTGTCTTAAGTGCTTTAGTCTACAAAGACTTAGGAAGCTTGGAGCTACTAAGCATACTCCGCACCATGTCCAATAAAGTTCAATATCTTCTTTCTGCTACACAATTCTGATTTGGAGAACCAGGCATATTGTATTGGGAAACTATCTCATGCTCTTCAAGAAACCTTGCAAACGGACCAGGTGCTTGTCCATTTTCAGTGTA
Organism: Glycine tomentella; assembly: GCA_007407185.1. NCBI lineage: Eukaryota > Viridiplantae > Streptophyta > Magnoliopsida > Fabales > Fabaceae > Glycine > Glycine tomentella. The sequence continues at coordinate 42,831 of PYAF01002505.1, read as the reverse complement.
TCTACCATAATATTTCCCACCTCTAGCTGATCTCACAATCTTAATTTGCTTATTGCATTGCTTCTCTATTTCAGATTTAAATACCTTAAAGGCATCTAACGCTTCATGCTTATTATGAAGCATGTAGAGATACATGTACCGTGAGTAATCATCTATAAAGGTGATGAAATATTTTTGACCATAAGCATCCATGTCTGGACAACAAATATCTATATATATGATCTCTAACAGTTTGGTACTCCTCTTAGCACCTTTCTTTGACTTGTTTGTCTGCTTTCCCTTAATGCAGCTCACACAAGTTTCAAAATCGGTAAAATCCCAAGTACTAAGTACTCCATCATCTACCAATCTCTTAATTCTCTTAATGGAGATATGTCCTAATCTCCGCTGTCATAACATAAAGGAATCTTCATTCATAACACATTGTTTCATGCCAATATTAACATGCATAGCATCATAAGTAGTATCATTTTGCAAATCAACATAAAAAAGACCATCAAGTAATGTACCATTCCCAATCAGATCAGATTTATAAAATAAATTGACAGATGTCTCAACAAAAGAAAAGGAATAACCAAAAGGTACGAGTCTTGAAACTGAAATCAAGTTCTTAGAAAAACTAGGAACATAAAAAGTCTTTTCTAATTTCAAAATAAAACCACTGCTTAAAACTAAATTGCAGGTCCCAAGAGCCTCCATAGGTGAACTCATCTTGTTTCCTGAATAGATGCTTAGTTCACTTCCCACTGGCTTCCTTAGGTTTTGCATACCCTTTCTTCTCAAGCCATTGTTGGAATTTAGGACATTATTTCTTCATGTGTCCCTTCTTCTTACAAAAGAAACACTTGGATTCTTCCTTCTTGATTCCATCCTTGGGTGGTATTTTACCTTTCCACTTTTTCTTGGCTTGCTTATGTCCATTCATATCAATTGTCATCAAGGAACTTTCTCCCTTTTCCATTTGCAATCTCCCTTCTTCTTGGACACACATGATCAACAGTTCATTAATGGACCATTTATCTTTATGCGTGTTATAAGATATTTTGAAAGGACCATATAGCAGTGGCAAGGTGTTCAAGATATAATGCACTAGAAAGGATTCTGATATGTCCACCTCAATAGTTTTCAATTGAGCCGCTATATCTCTTATTTCCATTATGTGCTCGTGCACACCTTTCACAGCATTAAGCCTCATGGATGAGAATCTCATGATAAGGGTGCTCGCCAATGCCTTTTCCGATGATTCAAATTGTTCATCGATGGCTTTCATAAGTGTTTTGACATTAGAATGTTGTTCAACTGAACCTGGAATGCCACCAGATAATTTTGTCTTAATAAACATGACACATAAGCGATTGGATTGCTCCCATTTTTCATAAAGGTCAACATCATATGGTTCACTATTTTCAGTGATTGGCAGTTGTTCATCCTTTCTTATAGCATAATCTATATCCATCCAACCTAAATGAAGAAGAATCCTTTCTTTCCAAACCTTGTAGTTATTACCACTTAATTCAGGAACATCATTAAAATTAACATGTTGTATGACTACAAAATATTAGAAATACATGCTTATAATTAATTTTTGAGACTAGAAAAATTGTACCATGTTCTACCAATGTAAATCATGCTTAAAATATTATGAATCTATTGACATAAAATTTACCTGTGGGCTAAAATTTTAATTCAATTAGATTCATACATAACTTTATGATAAAACTATCAAATTATATTTCTTAATTCCTGTGGGTAAATTAAGAATATAGGTTGATATTTATTGTGAGATTACGCGAATGCGTTTTACGGCAAGTGCACCGATCGTTTAACAAGTAATAAAAGGGGTAAGTAAAGTATCGTCTCCACAGGGATTGGAAAGATTCACAATAATTATAAAAGTTGTGATTAAACAAGAACAGTAGAATATGCAAGAGTTTGTTGGATGATTTATATTGAATTAAGTAAGGAAATTAAAC